>SJYR01004649.1:72700-87304 GCA_006410655.1 Kobus ellipsiprymnus
CTATTCTTTTTGATATAATCAGAATCATTAAAAAGAATATGTTTTAAGTGGGAAAAACATAATGTTACTACAGAAGTCAAAGGTTAAAATGATGATAATTAAGGAAGATATTTATACTCTGAAGATTTAAGAATTAATCGACACACCTATGAACAATTAATCATCAACAAAAGAGGCATATACAGTGGGGCAAAGACAAAGACAATCTCTTTAGCAAGTGTAACTGGGAAAATTGAACAGGCACATGTAACCAATGAAGCTAGGACACATACTCACACCATACACAAAAACAGAGTCAAAATGCTTAAAGACATAAATATAAGACCATATGTAACTCCTATATGAAAACATAGGTAAAACCAGTGTTTTCTTAGCTCTGCCAAGGCAACAGGAATAAAAGCAAAAATAAACAAATGGGACCTAATCAAACTTGGAAGCTTTCACATAGCAAAAGAAACCATAAACAAAATGAAAAGACAATCTACAGACTAGGAGAAAATATCTACAAAGGATATAGCAGACAGGGGCTAAATTTCCAAAATATACAAACAGCTCCTATAATTCACTAACAACCCCTCCAAAACAAATAAACAACTCAGTTGAAAAACAGGCAGAAGCCCCAAGTAGACATTTCTCCAAAGAGGACATACAGATGGCCAATAGGCACATGGAAAGATGCTCACTGTCACTAATTATTACAGAAATGCAAATCAAAACAATAATGGGGTACCACCTCACACCAGTCAGAATGGCCATCATTAAAAAGTCTACCAATAATAAATGCTATAGAAGATATGGAGAAAAGAGAACCCTCTAACACTTCTGGTGGGAATGTAAATTGGTGTACCCACTCTGGAAACCAGTATGTAGAGATTCTGCAAAAACCTAAAAGCAGAGTTGCTATATGATCCAACAATTCCACTCCTAGACATATATCCAGAGAAAATTCTAATTTGAAAAGATACATGCACCTCTATGTCCACAGTAGCACTATTTACAATAGCCAAGATATGGAAAAAACCTAAATGTCCACTGATAGATAAATGGATAAAGAAGATGTGATACATATATACAGTGGAATATTACTCAGCCATTAAAGGTAATGAAATAATACCATTTGCAGCAACATAGATGCAACTAGAGATTATCATACTAAGAAAAGTAAGTGAAAAAAAGACAAATACCATATAATATCACTTACATGTGGAATTTAAAATACAACACAAATGAACATACCTACCAACAAAAACAGACTCTCAGATATAGAGGACAGACTTGTGGTTGCCAAGGAGGAGCAAGGTGGGGAAGGAAAGGACTAGGAGTGGATTAGCAGATGCAAACTATTATATATAGGATGGAAAAACAACAAAGTCCTACTGTATATTCAGTACCGATGATAAGTCATACTGGAAAAGAATACAAAAAAGAACATATGTGAATATACATATATTACTGAGTTACTCTATTGTACAGCAGAAATTTAAACTTTGTAAATCAACTATATTTCAATAAAATCTAAAAAAAAAGAATTAATTGATAAACATGTTATGGGAAAAGAAGGAAATGGCAACCCACTCCAGTACTCTTGCCTGGAAAATCCCATGGACAGAGGAGCCTGGTAGGCTACAGTCCATGGGGTCGCAAAGAGTTGGACATCTAAGTGACTTCTCTTTCTTTCCTTTTCTTTATGGGAAAAGGAGAGAGCCCTCCAACAGTTCACAATGACTTCAAGGACATTTTAATACCACAACTAACAGCTTCTTGACAACCACTACCCTGCAAGTCCAGTGGAAATGACTCTAGTTTAATAATGGAAGTTTCACTTTCCAATAACAGAAGATCAGTTTACAATAAACCATATGGATTTTAATCCATAATGATAGGCCCATTATTACAAACACATTTTAAAAACTTTTCCGAGTATGATCCTAAGCTTTCTCTTCAATGGAAAAATATAGTGTATAAACCTTAAACAGTTGTGGGGATTAGAGACAATGTTTAAAAAGTTTCTAGCACAGAGAACTTTCAGGGTATCTGGCACAATTATATGTTTCAAATATACTACAAAACTGCACATTAAACATCTTTAAAAAGAATGAAAAAAAGCAATACCTGGGTTAAAGATCTAACATCATGCAGACCAAATTCAGTAACTGACATTCTTTTGTATAGTATTCTGTACAAAAACTTTCTAACATTGTAACAAAACCACCAAAGGTTTTAGTCAATACAGGAGCCAAATTAAAAACATAAATAAAGAAAACAGAACAAATAATATTTACTGGCTACCTATTACCACACTAGGCACAAAGCTAGCAACATATGACAACAAATCTATATTATAGTTTTACTGATGAGGAAACTAACTATTCAGTGGCAGAGCTGGGATTCATGGGGGTCAGAATGATGGCAGACTATTTTCTTTCCACAGTACCACACAAAATTCATAGAAAAGTAATTAAGAAATTCAGAAAGCATAAACTAGGGAAGATAGGTGTTTTTGAAGCAAAGGAATTATTCTCCCTTAAACATTTAGGGAACAAGAAGAATATCAGTTTTAGGTCATTCGAAAACTTAACCAAAAACCAACATGCTCATTAGACAAAAAAAAAAAATGTCAGACATAGCAAAATGTTTAGCATCAAGTTGCTTAATAGGTATACAAAGATCTAGGAGGTATAGACAGTTTTTCAGACTACAAAAACAGTAGTTCATAGATTAAATTTCTTCATATCTAAAATATAAGATATTTCTCTTTCTATAAAGAAAAAAAAAAATACTTATTTTTTATTAAAGTATAGCCATCGGGCCTTGAAGCAATTTTGCTATTTTTAAAACAAGTGCCATCACATATTTGCAATTTACTAGTGATTTCAAACCAAAATACAAAGCAAAAGAAACTTTTATCATGGCCACTGTGCTCCTTCCATCATCTGGAGAGATACTTGCTCCTCTGATCAAAAAGCCAAAATCTCCATTTTCCAGGTAATGTTAGAGGACTAAACAATGCCAATCAGAGCAAGGGATAAAAATGCAACAAAGCAAGGGCTGTTTTCCTGCAATACAAAACTCAAGTTATGCTTCCAGGTAATAAGAGTTTTATTGATTTATCATTTAAGAACTCAGCCATGCAACTAGAGACTGTCATACTAAGAGAAGTCAGAAAGGGAAAGACACATACCATATGATATTATTTATACATGGAATCTAAAATATTACATGAATGAACCCATCTATGAAACAGAAACAGATTCATGGACGTAGAGAACAGACCAGGGGTTGCCAAGGGGAAGGTGGGTGAGTGAGGGATAGAGTAGGAGGTTAAGGCTAGCAGATGTAAGCTATTATATCTAGAATAGATAAACAACAAGGACCTACTATACAGCACAGAGAACTATATGCAATATCCTGTGATAAACCATATGGAATCATAATAGAACCATAATAGAAAAGAATATAAAAAGAGAATATATATATATATATAAACAGAATCACTTTGCTATATAGCAGAAATTAACACAACACTGTAAATCAACTATACTTCAATTAAAAAAAAAACTCAGTTATAACCAAGACTGAACTCCAGTCTTTTTTTTCTCTCTGCCAATCAGCATGTTCTAGATCAGTACAACTCTTACCTAGTTTAAATTGGTTTTCAAGTGTTCCAATATTTGATATAATCAAGCAAATCAGAAAGATAAGTCACAGGAGAAGACTCACAGTACATTCTAATGATTTGCACAAATAATTTTCAGGAAACCAGCAACACAACTCACACTCTTTAGCTAGGATGACCTAGATGTGACCATCCTGTTGATTAACACTGCAGTTTTTTGTCACTGGGTTATTCTGCATCAGTGATGATATAAAAACAGCAGAACATATAAGTTAAAATGTATCCCAGCCACACCAAAGTTATAAAAAATGTAATAAAGCAGTCTTCTAAGAGTTTACTTCACAAAGGAAAACAAGGATGACAGGGGAAATGCTGACTACAGTCTGCCCAGGCTTGAAAAAAGTTGTAATTTCCTTCCTCAATCAATTTCACTAGTCAGTTAACTAACATCCTGGTTCTAATTTAAGGGCTGGGCCTGTTCACTGTCTGAATCACCAGACAGAAGGGAATGACAAACACTAAGAGAAAAAAAATACAACTCAAATTTTTAAATGTGTGTAATACTTTTAAATGTGTATAATCAGGGGAAAAACACAGTAAAAACAAAAGTTTCTTTAAACTTTTTTTCTCTGATTTTAAAAGTAATAGTGGGGCTTCCCTGGTGTGTGTGTATGTGTGTGTGTGCTCAGTTGTGTTCGACTTTTTGCAACCCTGTGGGCCCACCAGGCTCCTCTGTCCATGGGATTCTCCAGGCAAGAATACTGGAGTGGGTTGCCATTTCCTCCTCCAGGGAATCTCCCTGACCCAGGGATTGAACCCAAGTCTCTTCTGTCTCCTGCATTGGCAGGAGGATTCTCGAAGAATCCTCCTGCCAATGCAGGAGACACAGGTTTGATCCCCAATCCAATGCTCTAGAGCCCAGGAGCCGCAGCTACTGAAACCCACTTGCCTAGAGCCGTTGTTACACAGCAAGAGAAGCCACCGCAATGAGAAGCCTGGAAACCATGACAAGAGAGTAGCCCCCACTCTCTGCAACTAAAGAAAAGTCTGCGCGGCAACTAAGACCCAGCACAATAAAAAAATACATAAATAAAATTAAAAATAAATAAAATAGTTACAGAAAATTTGAAAAGCACAGATCTGTATCAAGAAAAAGTCATCAGTAACTCCATCAGAGATAATTAAATATATATTAATATATCAACACATACACAGCTATTTTTTCAAAAAGGTGTTTGTGGATGTACATTACAAATCCAGAATCAAACCTCTTCTCATCATTGGTCCAAACTACTCTCATCTGTTGTCCGGGTTACTACAATAGCCTCTTAACTCCATTTTCCCAGTACTGTTCCTCTCCAGTCTATTCTACACAAAACAGCCAAAATAATTTTTAAAGTCAATTAAATTTCATTTCTCTGCTCAAAATCCTACAATGACTTCTCATCTTAGAAATCATAAAGGCCAAAGTGCTTATAATGACCTATAAGATAACTCTAATGGCCCTCCATTTTCACCCCCAATCTCTACTTCTCTTATTTCCTACACACTTTATCCCTTGGTCTATCTGACTCAGGGCTTCCCTTGTGGCTCAGCTGGTAAAGAATCCGCCTGCAATGTGGGAGACCTGGGTTCGATCCCTGGGTTGGGAAGATCCCCTGAAGAAGGGAACGACTACCCACTCCAGTATTCTGGCCTGGAGAATCCCATGGACAGAGGAGCCTGGTGGGCCCACAGGGTTGCAAAAAGTCGAACACATGGACTATATAGTCCATGGGGTTGTAAAGAGTTGGACACAACTGAGTGACTCTCACTTTCACTTTATCTGACTCAGCTACTGACCTCTAAGCTCTTGCCGGAACACATACATAACTCTGCCTGCAGTCTTTGAACCTGCAGTTCCCTTCATCAAGAATATTTCCCTCCCTACCCCCCACCCCAGATAAAACATTGCTTTCTCTCTCCTTAGCTTTCTTCAGGTCTCTATTCAAATGTCACTTTTCAGAGGGGCTTCCCTGGTGGCTCAGTGGTAAAGAATCGCCTGCCAGTGCAGGAAACATGGGTTCAATCCTAGGTCCAGGAAGATCTCACATACCTCAGAGAACTGAGCCTGAGCACCACAACTACTGAAGCCCACGCATTCCAGAGTCCCTGGGCTCCACAAGAGAAGCCACCGCAGCGAGAAGCCTGAGCAACGACACCAGAGTGGCCCCTGCTCGCTGCAAATAATGAAAAGCCCGAGCAGCAATGAAGACTGAGCACAGCCAACACGAAAACAAATAAGTTTTTTTTAAACGGCACTTTTCAGAGATTTCCCTGACTCACCTTATATAAAGTAGCAAAATTCCTTCTCTTTTTCCTTGGCATTTCCTATTTACCTTTACCCTGTTGTAGTTTTCTCCAAAGCACTATTGCCAACGGACAAATTTTTTGTTTATGGTTCTGCCTCTCCTGACTAAACTGCAAATTTTATGATGGCAAAGAAAGAATCTGTTTTGTGACATACACACCCCTGCCCTCCCCGCCCCCGCCACACACACACACACACACACACACGGCACTCTACCTCTAAATTCTAAAACAATGTCTGGACTGTCACTATTTATAAGTGAAGGGCTGAACAACTGCATGAGCAACTGGGATCAGACTATACCTAAAATTTATACTCAGCCTTTATCATTTACTATTATTATCTGGTAAAGCATTCCTAATTTTCATATAACATCCCATTATAGATATAGACCACAGTATATTCAATTTTCTACTTTGAATATTTAGGTTGTTTCTAAATTTTGTTGTTCTAAATTTATAATATCATAAATATCTTTGTACACACTTTTATATCCTCATATATACCAAATATCCTTGAACATATATCTTCTTGCACAGCTTTGGTAGTTTTTGTAGGATAAAGTATTTTAAATAAAATTGTTGGATCAAAAAGTAAATATATCATGAATGCTTTTTAACACATTTTATAAACTATAAACATCAATAGGTGAGTGTAAGTAAGATGGATACATAGTATGCATAGATAAGAGTATGCACATGATAGAGTACAACAATCAGAAGTAAGGAATCAGAATCATATGCAACACAAGGATAGATCATTTAAATGAAAGGCTGAATTTTTTTAAAAAACAATAAAATGTTTAAAGTTTAAACTTTGAAAAAAGAAAAAGAAAAAAACAATAAAATGAGATGTATAGCCCAATGTCATTTATAAAAATTATAGATTTATACACAGAAAATACTATTTATTTTCTAAAGATATAGAAATATCTAAAGATGTATGTTAACTACCTTAGAGTGGGTACTTATGAAAGGAAGCTAAATGAGTAGAGACAGGGAAATAAGTGGGATAAAGACGACAAAATAACCAATCAAGATACAGGTCTAGCCCTTGGGATGCCAGCATGAGAAGCATTATTCTTCTCCTAAACGTTGGGAAAGAGATAGGGGAGTAAAGGAAACCCAAATAAACTCAACTGGGCCCGTATAATCATAAGAGCTCCATGTAAACAAAACTGTTCTAAGTATGATTATACAAAATTAACATCATTTATTTTAAAAGGAGCCAAGAATATTTCACATATTTTAGAAAAAATTAGAAAAAATTCAGTAAATATTGATTTTTTAAAAAATCAAGAAAGTATAATCGTTAGGATTATAGTCAATAACCTAAAGTAACTATATGACCAAACTGAGAATTTGATGATTTGTCTGAAATTACTAGGTCTATAACATCCCAAGATTAATCTGAATACAATACTGACCATAAAAGACCCTGAAGATAACATTCCAAACACTATAAATCCAGCACAGGGAATCTCCACAAACTCAATTTTTAATTTACACATTTGTCATAGAAATCATGTTACAAAATATTTACCACAGACCAAATCCTGTGAATGAAATAACATCTAAAACCATGGCATCCCATAAACTTTAGAAAATACAGTAGGAAAAAGTCACTTCTCAGTACCTCTTTATTGGTAGGCTGCTCAGTCACTTCAGTCGCGTCCGACTCTGTGCGACCCCATAGACGGCAGCCCACCAGGCTCCGCAGTCCCTGGGATTCTCCAGGCAAGAACACTGGAGTGGGTTGCCAAAAGTGAAAAGTGAAAGTGAAGTCGCTCAGTCGTTTCCGACTCTTCGTGACCCCTTGGACTGCAGCCTACCAGGCCCCTCTGTCGGTGGGATTTTCCAGGCAAGAGTACTGGAGTGGGGTGCCATTGCCTTTATTGGTATAGCACCCATATAAACACAGTCTTAAATAGAAGGGATAGGGAGAAAAAATCGGAAGCACACTTCATCTTTGAAACGAACAAAGAGGAGGAAACTATTTTAGCATTTCATGCAATGGAGTTGAACAAGAACTTTTGAAAAATCACTTCCCTTAGCATATTGGTCTATTCTTATTAAATTACAACTGAATCCGCCAATGATGCTTTATAATATAATAGATTCTTCAGGATGTCAATAAAAAAACAATCTGGATTGGAAGTGCAATTATATAGCTTTCTGGAACCTATAATAAATGATCTTGAGGAAGAGGGATATTATTTTTCAAATGTACAAAACAGTATAAGTTCAAGCTTTTTTCTGCTACTGAACTCAAACTATACACCAAAGGATGCAAAATGAGCAACAATAACCAAATCAACAGTGACAGGTTAGCATGCACAATTAACACAGCAGACAATGGGAATAGCCTTCTCTAAAGACTGCAGTCCTGTGTAATGCAGATTTAATTTAGGTCACAGAAAATTCTACGAAGATCTGACAGCTTCGGCTTTGACTAGATGAAATTTGCTGCATACATCAGCATAAATAATTAGGTTCAACTGTACACTCACCAAACAAAATAAAGTAACTTTCCTCAAGCTGGGGGAGGAAGCTATAGCTTTACCTCTACCTTGAATTGTAGGGATCTTCAGATTTATCCTAGAAACAGTGTTCTCTCTTAGAACTGATGATTATAGTTGTGTTGTTTGGTTGCTGAGTCATGTCCAACTCTTCTGCTGCATCATGAACTATATCTCACCAGGCTTCTCTGTCCATGGGATTTCCCAAGCAAGAAAACTGAAGTGGGATGCCATTCCTTCTCCAGGGTATCTTTCTGACCCCAGCGATCAAACCCCCACCTCCTGCAATGGCAGGTGGATTCTTTTCCACTGAGAGCGGGGAAAGCCCGGAGTAAAGGAAACACACAACTTAAACAGAGTCCCCAGAGGGACTTTCACTGCAGGGTGTGCTGATTTTATCTGAGGTCAGGGAACTAAGATCTTACATTCCTCATTAAAAAACAAACAAAAAAAGAGTCCCCAGAAAGAAATCTATAAAAGGTAGGATCTCCAATTAGCAGCTCACTTTAAATAATTAAGTCTTTCTGGCTTCTGTTGAGTATCTTTAACAGGGTAGCTGTGGAACATGATATCAATGATCTAATGTCATTTGTGTTTGAATTCTAAGAGCCTCACACACAAACACTGAAAAAAAAAAGCTTTTTAGATTCAAGTCAGTAAACCTCTTGAGGGTTGAAAAAT
Source organism: Kobus ellipsiprymnus (assembly GCA_006410655.1). Lineage (NCBI taxonomy): Eukaryota > Metazoa > Chordata > Mammalia > Artiodactyla > Bovidae > Kobus > Kobus ellipsiprymnus. Next base: position 81,866 of record SJYR01004649.1, read on the forward strand.
GTAATGCAAGGTCAGTACTGTCTATTTATACTAATACAGGAAACCAATATAAAATTATAACTGTTAACAAATTATTTAACATTAAATGAATCTTTAATTAAATAAATATTCTTTCCTATAGTAAAAATAAAATCCCATAAATTGCAAACACAACGCTGAGTTTTGAAATAAACAAGTTGATGAAATAGGTGTAATATACGTAGTGCTGTTAATGTGAAATTTAAACACTTGTAAAAATCCCATAAAATATGATACACAAATACTTAGTAAAGTATAAAAACATGCTTAGATTTGAAAAATATCAAATTCATAAAACTGATTACTTCTGAGACAGGGAGAGGGATGAGACTGGGAGGGATTCACAGGAGTCTCTACCATGATTCTATAATCTGTATATTTATCGGGTATAATGTTAACAGCTTATTTGGCAGGCAATATTTTATTTGCCATGGGTCTACGATAATGGTAGACCAATGACATTATGAATTTGTCAAAACCCATGAAGGTGTACAACATAAAGAGTGAATCCTAATGCAAACTTTGGGCTTTAGTTTATAATAATCTATCAACATTGGTTCATTAACTGTAACAAATGTACCACTCACTACTCTGTTTCAACCTTAAATTAGTGTACTATAATTCTATTTCAGCACTAACCACTCAGAGTTAGTCTGGTATCCACAAACCAAAGGGCATTATCCCAAATATGACTGCACTTACTTTAGATGCCAGCCACTCTTCAGGGATCTCCAGACTATCTGCATTTCTAATCAACTTGCCACATACTCAGAGATTCCTATGACAGCTTCAGTTTGATAACTTGCTAAGACAACTGACATAACTCAGGAAAGCATTATACTTATTATTATAGTTTTATTGTAAATAATACCCACAGGGAAAGCTCTGAGATGGCCCTGAATGAAGGGCTTCCAAGCCCTCTCCCTGTGAGTCAGGGTGCATCATCCGCCCAACACATCACTATCCTCACTAATCAACATTCCCTCCTGAGCTTTGCTGTCACTTCAGCGGCTCAGTTGTGTCTCACTCTCTGCAACCCCATAGACTGCAGCACACCAGGCTTCCCTGTCCATCACCAACTCCCGGAGCTTGCTCAAACTCATGTCCATTGAGTCGGTGATGGCATCCAACCATCTCATCCTCTGTCATTCCCTTCTCCTCCTGCCTTCAATCTTGCCCAGCATTAGGGTCTTTTCCACTGAGTCGATTTTTCATATCAGGTGGCCAAAGTACTGGAGTTTCAGTTTCAACATCAGTCCTTCCAATCAATATTCAGGACTGATTTCCTTTAGGATGGACTGGATTGATCTCCTTGGAGTCCAAGGGACTCTCAAGAGTCTTCTCCAACACCACAGTTCAAAAGCATCAATTCTTCAGTGCTCAGCTTTCTTTATGGTCCAACTCTCACATCCTTACATGACTACTGGAAAAACCATAGCTTTTAACTAGATGGACCTTTGTCAGCAAAGTAATGTCTCTGCTTTTTAATATTCTGTCTAGGTTGGTCATAGCTTTTATTCCAAGGAGCAAACATTTTTTAATTTAATGGCTGCAGTCATCATCTGCAGTGATTTTGGAGTCCCCCAAAAATAAAGTCTGTCACTGTTTCCACTGTTTCCCCATCTATTTGCCATGAAGTGATAGGAGTGGATGCCACGATCTTCGTTTTTTGAATGTTGCGTTTTAAGCCAGCTTTTTCACTCTCCTCTTTAACTTTCATCAAGAGGTTCTTTAGTTCCTCTTTGCTTTCTGCCATAAAAATGGTATCATTTGCATTATCTGAGGTTATTGATATTTCTCCTGGCAATCTGGATTCCAGCTTGTGCTTCATCCAGCCCGTTTCTCATGATGTACTCCGCATATAAGTTAAATAAGCAAGATGACAACATACAGCTTTAACATACTCTTTTCCCAATTTGGAACCAGTCCATTGTTCCCTGTCCAGTTCTAACTGTTGCTTCTTGACCTGAATCCAGATTTCTCAGGAGTCAGGTAAGGTGGTCTGGTGGCAGGTAAGGTGGGAACATCTCTTGAAGACATTTCCTAAGTTTGTTGTGATCCACACAGTCAAAGGCTTTGGCATAGTCAATAAAGCAGAAGTAGATATTTTTCTGGAACTCTTGCTTTTTCTATGATCCAATGGATGTTGGCAATTTGATCTCTGGTTCTTCTGCCTTTTCTAAATCTAGCTTGAACATCTGGAAGTTTTCGGTTCACAGACTGTTGAAACCTGGTTTGGAGAATTTTGAGCATTACTTTGCTAGTGTGTGAGATGAGTGCAATTTTGTCGTAGTTTGAACATTCTTTGACATTCTTTCTTTGGGATTGGAATGAAAACTGACCTTTTCCAGTCCTGTGGCCACTGCTGAGTTTTCCAAATTTGCTGGCATATTGAGTGCAGCACTTTCACAACATCATCTTTTAGGATTTGAAATAGTTCAAGTGGAATTCCATCACCTCCACTAACTTTGTTTGTAGTGATGCTTCCTAAGGCCCATTTGACTTTGTATTCCAGGATGTCTGGCTCTAGTTGAGTGATCACACCATGATGGTTATCCGAGTCATGCAGATCTTTTTTGTACAGTTATTCTGTGTATTCTTGCCACCTCTTAACATCTTCTTCTGTTAGGTCCATACCATTTCTGTCCTTTATAGTGCCCATCTTGGTGTCAGATTGGCCCAAAGTCCCAACCCTCTAATTATATGGTTGATGTTTCTGGTGAGCAGGCCCCATCCTAAAGTCACCAAAAGGTACACCATGAACTGGCATATCAACATAACAAAAGCACATCTTATTCACTTAAAAACTAAGATAACACCCTCACTATAGGAGAATCTTCTCTTATTTTTTAATAAAATATGAAAGCAGAGTTTAATGACACATACTTTTAGCTTCATAAGAGGCCAGTGGTATAACAGAAGGAAAGAAAGGGAGTATTATTAGAGGACAACTTTCAAGGGGAGTACACTTCACAACTAGCTCAGATTGGAAATCATATCAAATAAGAGTTATCAAAAAGAAACAAATGTCACATTTGCCAACATTGAGGCTTATGTCAATATAAAGCCCAGAACTGGCATATTGTTAATATAAAACCCATTTAAAGCCATTTTTAAATGGATACATTGGTTACAGCAAATAACAATGGTTAAGGTCTATAATGATCAAATGGAATCCATACTGAATGAATTAAGAGTAGAAGAGAGAACTGGAAAGGAAACCAAGTTGTAGTCTTTATAAAACCTGCTCCTTTCCACAGAGTTAAATGAAGGAGCAATGACTCAAAAACTATGCCACAAACCAAAGCGTAGAGGGTTAAAAATTATATTTTATAGAATTGTCTCTTTCTTCACCAACATCAATAAATAAGTTACTAAATCTACCTTTTTGGCATAATAAAGTCATTTCAATAGAACTAAAAGTGCTACAGTTTCAATGTCAACTCTTCTGAAAATAAAGGTTGCTGCCATGCCTCAGAATCCAAATTGCACCAGCAGGTCATTACTCTGTTCTATTCTGTTGACACATTTTAACTTATTTTATAAAGCAAGAATTTATTTCTGTTCTAAAATCCTGGGGAAAAAAAATGTTTATGGGAAGGCAATTTCATTTTGCTAGGTTGACAGTGACAGTCCCTTGGGGGAGAGGCCAACTCAAGCAGGACTGAAGCAGCTGTTAGGAGCCAATTTTCCTACCTGTTAATTGCTTTTGTGACTAGGCTGCACCAGCTCAGACACCCACCTGACAAGCAGTAGATAAATCGAAATAGTCATATCTCAGAGTTTGAAAATTAGAAGGCTTTCTTCTTTCTGAAAGAATTTAACCAGGGAACAGAACAGCAAAGGAAGAGAAAAACATCATATGTACAGAAACATTAATTGCAAAAAAACACTAATGGCAAAAATAATTAGCACCTTGCTGATTACCAAAAAAAAGAGGAAAATGTTTTTTAAAAAAATTTATAAATAGCCAATAGAAAAAGCATTAATTTGTTCATTCAAAAAATATTTACTGGAATAACTACTACAGCAGACACTGTTCTAGGTGCTGGGGATACAGCATTAAACAAAACAGAATATCTATGTCCCCATCAGAGGAGATACACAAGAAATAAATATCAACTAGTCATTAGGTATTAAGAAGAAAATAAAGCCATTTAATAGTGTTGTGAATTGTGAAGTCGCTCAGTCATGTCCAACTCTTAGCGACCCCATGAACTGCAGCCCACCAGGCTCCTCCCTCCATGGGATTCTCCAGGCAAGAATACTGGAGTGGGTTGCCATTTCCTCCTCCAGGGGATCTTCCCGACCCAGGAAACGACCCTGGGTCTCCTGCATTGCAGGCAGATGCTTTAACCTCTGAGCCACCAGGGAAGCCCAATAGTGTTAGAGAAACACTAATTTTCAGTGAGTTGTTAAGGAAAACCTCTTTGAGGAAGGAACACTTAAGCTGAGACTTAAATGACAAGAAAGATAAAGCCACGCAAGTCTGGAGGAAAACCATTCCCCACAGTGGGATAACCACAGAAGTCCCTAAAGCTAGACTGACTTTATAGAACAGAAAAGAAGGCTGATGTGACTAGAGTTGCATAAATAGGGTTAAGAATGGCAGCAGATAAGGTCTCCTCAAAATGCCACAGTCATTTCAAAGTCATCAGTTGGGAAGATAAAAATAAAACTGTGACCAATGAGCTATTCATAGGAATTCTCTTTTGGACTAGTAATGACCACCCAGAAACTTTCAATACAAAAAGAAGAGAAATATGAATTAAGGAACGTCCCAAGGGCAAAGGTTTCTCAATCAGAAAGGATCAACATCAGAGTCCTAGCTGAATCAGTGTTTCAGTCACCGACTTCACTTTCACTTTTCACTTTCATGTATTGGAGAAGGACATGGCAAACCACTCCAGTGTTCTTGCCTGGAGAATCCCAGGGACGGGGGAGCCTGGTGGGCTGCAGTCTATGGGGTTGCACAGAGTCGGACACCATTGAAGCGACTTAGCAGCAGCAGAAGCAGCAAGAGCAATAAGGCTCCAAGTAAGATCAATATCTAGTGTTGGCATGTTAAAACACAGAACTCATAAATGAACTCTAGACAGAAAAGAATGTTTCTGGGCATGCTTTTCCTAATCCCTGCAAGATCTACTTATTTCAGATAGTTCAGAGAACTTTTTGAAATTTAAATATAAACAATGGATATGATAAAACATAACCCACCTAAAATAGAAATTTTAGAGAAATTTGCCATGGGTAATGCTCTCTCTAGAATCACAAATTCAGTTCAGTCGCTCAGTCGTGTCCGACTCTTTGCGACTCCATGAATCACAGCACGCCAGGCCTCCCTGTCCATCACCAACTCCCGGAGTTCACTCAAGACTCACGTCCATCGAGTCAGTGATGCCATCCAGCCATCTCATCCTC
>SJYR01004650.1:28998-39810 GCA_006410655.1 Kobus ellipsiprymnus
TTTTTAGTTCCTCTTCACTTTCTGCCATAAGGGTGGTGTCATCTGCATATCTCAGGTTATTGATATTTCTCCTGGCAATCTTGATTCCACCTTGTTCTTCTTCCAGCCCTGTGTTTCTCATGATGTACTCTGCATATAAGTTACATAAGCAGGGTGACAATATACAGCCTTGACGTACTCCTTCCCCAATTTGGAACCAGTCTGTTCCATGTCCAGTTCTAACTGTTGCTTCCTGGCCTGCATACAGATTTCTCAAGAGGCAGGTCAGGTGGTCTGGTATTCCCATCTCTTTCAGAATTTTCCACAGTTTATTGTAATCCATACAGTCAGAGGCTTTGGCATAGTCAATAAAGCAGAAATAGATGTTTTTCTGGAATTTTCTTGCTTTTTCGATGATCCAGCTGATGTTGGCAACTAAAATAAGTATAATATCCTAAATAATCTGGGAGTGCATATGCTTGTAATTAAAAGGGCCCTTAAAAGTGAAAGAAGTGTGAGCCAGAGAGAGATGTGAGCACAGGAGACACTGTACACCCTTGCTGGCTCTGAAAATGAGGTAAGCAGCCTGACAGGGAATTTCTGAGGCCCCTAGAAGCTGTGTAAAAAAAAAAAAAAACAAAACTAGGAGTGCATATGCTTGTAATTAAAAGGGCCCTTAAAAGTGAAAGAAGTGTGAGCCAGAGAGAGATGTGAGCACAGGAGACACTGTACACCCTTGCTGGCTCTGAAAATGAGGTAAGCAGCCTGACAGGGAATTTCTGAGGCCCCTAGAAGCTGTGTAAAAAAAAAAAAAAATCAAATTCTCCCATAGGGCCTTGAGAAAAGAACAAAAAACCTGCCAACTCCTAGATTTTAACCCAGTGAGACTTGTGTTGGACCTGTGATCTACAGAATTTCAAGGTAATAAATCTGTGTTGTTTTAAGGCACTAAGTTTGTGACAATTCATTACAACAGCAATAGGAAACAAGTGCAAAGGTAGAGATATGCAGTCATATCAAAAATTTCCTCATGAATTCTGAAAACCTGCTGTACATCTTTGAAAGCATTTGAACAGCCTTATTTACTTTACTACAAATAAGATATCCCTCTGTGCATTATAATTACCTCAAGGATAAGAGATCATATGAGATAAAATTTGTAGAACATTTTGTTACTAAAATCAAATCACCCAATCATAAAGTACTATTTTTTTAAGTGTTATTTGCTCAGTCATATCTGACTCTTTGTAACCCAATAGGTTCCTCTGTCTGTGGGATACTCCAGGCAGGGATACTGGATTGGGTTGCCATTTCCTTCTCCAGGAAATCGTCCCAACACAAGGACCAAACCCAGGTCTTCTGCATTGCAGGCAGATTCTTTACCATCTGAGCCATAGTTAGAGTTTATACATGAAATTTTGATATTAATTTAATTTCACTTAACATGTCAGATCATAGTTCCCATCTTGTTTGTAGCAGCTAAATGTATAGCTGCTGAATGGACTGCCAACTGGAAATGCTGCTAAATGTGAAATTTCTGCAAGATGTTTGCATTAACCATGTCTTAATGTTTTTTTTATTGCCATGGGGGAATTGGAATGAGATGTGTGTAGTCTTCAATTTTTCTATCCTTATCTCTTTTCTACCCACTGTTTATGTGTTGTGGAAGAGAGTATGATTTATAGGTGCATACTATCAAGAAGCACAATCATTTTCTCACCTTTTATGTTAGAATAGTTGCCAGTGGAGAAGGCAATGGCAACCCATTCCAATACTCTTGCCTGGAAAATCCCATGGAAAGAGGAGCCTGGTAGGCTGCAGTCCATGGGGTCGCTAAGAGCTGGACACGACTGAGCGACTTCACTTTCACTTTCATGCATTGGAGAAGGAAATGCCAACCCTGGGAGAATCCCAGGGACGGGGGAGCCTGGTGGGCTGCCATCTATGGGGTCGCACAGAGTTGGACACGACTGAAGCGACTTAGCAGCAGCAGCAGCAGCAGTTGCCAGTGATTATAATAATGGTTATTTATCCCTATATATGAGTGATACTACACTGCTGATCTGATCTATTTACATTGTAGTCATGTAGTTAGAAAATCCTTAGTCAGTGTTGATTGGCAGAAAGGAAAGGACATAAAGATGCCTTTAGCTATTTTTAAGTATCATAGAAATCATCCCAGTTATATTAAATTCAGGGACCACTTAATTTTCAGAGAACTCTTATCCCTCAAAGATGGTATAAGCAAGAGTAAAGGTTAACTGTCAAAATTTAAAGCTATTAAATAATTTCTATATCTCAAATAATGCAGACCATGTTACATATATGGATTTTAGATTTGTAAGTGGAATTATTTTTTATTATGTGTTCATTGAAAGTATTTTGAGACTTTTCTAGTGTGTGCAAGCAAACTAAAAATGAAAATCCTGGTAATACAATGGTCTTTAAGAATTGTTAATATCACATAATTTTTTATCAAATAACAGTTAAATTTTTTAAAAATTCACATAAAATAAAACATACATATATATTAACTTTTGCACAGCAAGCACTGAGAATTGTGAATTAAATCTGATACCTGCCCTCTAAGCCAGTGTTGAGGAGAAAATTTCTTCCTTACTTTCTTAGGCTTGAAAACGGGAGCCTGCAAATTAAACTACCAAAAAGCAGATCAAAAGGACAAAGAAGACATTCAATTTTATTAATATTTTGCATTCTCAGAAGTTCACAAAAGAAATGAACTTCAAAGAAACAGGTAGATCCGGGGACTTATATATCATTTTAACAAAGGAAAGGGGATTTGGGCTTCAGAGGATGAGAAATCATGGGGAAGGGGAGAGGAAATATATAGGGGAGCTCATGGGAGATCAAGGTTATTTTATCTCTATTTTCATAAAATCTGCTTTTACAAACTCCTGTATCCTTCTCTCATCAGTGTCAAGTGATGAGTGTTCTTCATCCTAATATAGGAAAGACATCTTCACAGAGGGAAATTATGTCCTGCTTTGAGATAGAGAAAGGGATGGCAGAGAACACTTCCTGTGTCTGTTACTTTTCAGTTGCCTTAAATTCAAAATAATCCTTATGTCAAAATGGCATATTTTGTCCTCCTTCATAAGGCACTGCACTTAGATCTTGACATACCTAAGACACTTAACACTTTCCACAACCCTACCAAATAAGTTCTATAATTATCCCCATTTTAAAGACTTACGAAGTCTCAGAATCTTTTCCAACTCATATTGCAGTACAAATGACAAAGTTGATATTTGAGTTCAGATTTGTCTGGCATGGAATTCTGTACTTTTCAGCCTAAACTTCATTAAGTAGGAATTAGATATGTGGAAAGTGTTGGAAAATGTATTTCGGGAAGAGGAAAGAACTTGTAAGGAGACGCACATATGAGAGATATGTACATCTGGACATTAGCGTATAAATCAGAGAAATGAAAAGAGATGAAGCTAGAGAAATAACCAGGGGTCAGCTAATGAACTGTTTTAATGACCTGGACTATATCCAAAGAATTTCAAGCTGAAAAGATGATGGGAGCAAGATTTACACTGAAAGCTCACCCTACTGGAATGCAGAAAAAAATAGAGTGGAAAAGGCCTAGAGGCAAGGACTAGTACAAAGAAGCTACATATTAACATGATATGATCCAGCTGAGGAATACTGGTGGCCTGATCTGAGACAGTCCCACTCATGGCAGGAAGTAAATGGATTACAGAAACATAAGGTAGGAAAGATGTTAGTCAGTGAATATCTTGAAGGAATGAGGCTGAGGAAAGGGAGGAGTCAGATTTACCTATGGGATAATAATGGGTAGAACAGAAAAGAGCTTTATGGGCGGTAGGCAGGGGGCAGGGGAGATGAGATGAGGCTCTAGTGAGAAGAAAAATCTCTGGCTTCAGGACAGGGATAGAAGTGTATTGCTTAGGAAAATATGGATTGAAAATGAGGCATGAGAGTTAATGAGATCACCTATGTTGTGTATGTAGAGTGAGGAGAAAAAGATTTCTGAACCCAGGGAGAAGTACCAAGGAGGAAGGATTAATGCAAGGAAAACCAGAGAGGGAGGAGTAGGAGAGATAGAAGATTAACAATTTGTCATATATGGCCCTTATGTTGAGGTATGTTCCTTCCATGCCTACTTTCTGGGGAGTTTCTATCATAAATGGGTGATAAAACAAGCCCACAAGAAACATTATTCTCAATGGTGAAAAACTGAAAGCTTTTTCTTTAAGATCAGGAACAAAACAAGGGTGACCACTCTCACCACTGTTATTCAACATACTTTTGGAAGTCCTAGCCACAGCAATCAGAGAAGACAAAGAAATAAAAGGAATCCAGATTGGAAATGAAGAAGTAAAATTCTCAGTGTTTGCAGATTCCATGATACTATACACAGAAATCCCTGAAGAGGCCACCAGAAAATTACTAGAGCTACTCAGTGAATATAGCAGACTTGCAGAATATAAAACTAATACACAGAAATCCCTTGCATTCTTATACACCAACAATGATAAGTCAGGAAGAGAAATTGAGGAAACAGTCCCATTCATCATTGCAACAAAAAGAATAGAATGCCTAGGAATAAATCTATCTAAAGAGACAAAAGACTTGTATGCAGAAAAATAATAAGATAGTGAAGAAAGAAATCAAAGACAACACAAACAGAGAGATATGCCATGTTCCTGGATTAGAAGAATCAATATTGTGAAAAAGACTATACTCCCCAAAGCAATCTATAGATTCAGTGCAATCCATATGAAGCTACCAATGGTATTTTTCAGAAAATAAGAACAAAAAATTTCACAATTTGTATGGAAACACAAAAGACCCTGAATAGCCAAAGCAGTCTTGAGAAAGAAGAATGGAACTGACAGAATCAACCTGCCTGACTTCAGACTATACTACAAAGCTATAGTCAACAAGATAGTTTGGTACCAGCACAAAAACAGAAATATAGACCAATGGAACATCATAGAAAGCTTAGAGATAAACACATGCACCTATGGGCACCTTATTTTTGATGAGGCAAGAATATACAATGGAGAAAATATAGTCTCTTCAATAATTGGTGCTAGGAAAACTGGACAGCTATGTGGAAAAGAGTAGAATGCTTCCTAACACAAGGCACAAAAATGAACTCAAAATGGATTAAAGACCTAAACATAGGACTAGAAACTATAAAACTCTTAGAGGAAAACTCAGGCAGAACACTCTTTAACATAAATTGCAGCAAGATCCACTGTAAACAACTTCTAGAGTAACAGAAATAAAAATAAACACAAATGGGATCTAATTATAAAAATATGGAACCTAATCAAACTTAAAGACTTTTGCACAGTGAAGGAAACTATAAACAAGGTGAAAAGACAACCATAGAACAGGAGAAAACAGTAGCAAATGAAACAATTGACAAAGGATTACTCTCCAAAATATACAAGCAGCTCATGGAGCTCAATACCAGAAAAACAAACAGGTAAAAGTGTGGGCAGAAGACCTAGCCAGATATTTCACCAAAGACATACAGATGAGTAGTAAACCAAAGATGCTCAACATGGGTCATTATTAGAGAAATGCAAATCGAAACTAAAATGAAACATCACCTCGTACTGGTCAGAATAGCTATCATCAAAAAATTTACAAACAATAAATACTGGAGAGGGTGTGGAAAAAAGGGAACCTTGCACTTTTGGTGGGAATGCAAATTGAAACAGCCACTATGGAAAATAGTATGGAGTTACCTTAAAAAATTAGAAATAAATTTTTGGGGCCATAAACCATATGGCTCCCAAACCCCACTACTGCACATATAACCTAAGGAAACCATAATTGAAAAAGACACATTTAAAGACATTTGGAAAATTCACTAGAGGCCACAGAACTGGAAAAGGTCAGTTTTCATGCCAACCCCAAAGAAAGGCAATGCCAAAAAATTTTCAGAGTACCAGATGTTCAAGCCGGATTTAGAAAAGAGAGAGGAATCAGAGATCAAATTGCCAACATACGTTGGATCATCGAAAAAGCAAGAGAGTTCCAGAAAAACATCTACTTCTGATTCATTCACTTTAACTGTGTGGGTCACAAACTACGGGGAATTATTAAAGAGATGGGAATACCAGACCACCTTACCTGCCTCTTGAGAAACATGTATGTAGGTTAAGAATCAACAGTTAGAACGGGACATGGAACATGAACTGGTTCCAACTGGAAAGGAGTACTTCAAGGCTGCATATTGTTACACTGCTATTTAACTTATATACAGAGGACATCAAGTGAAATGCGGGGCTGGATAAAGCATAAGTTGGAATCAAGATTGCCAGGAGAAATATCAATAACCTCAGATTTGCAGATAACACAACCCTTATGGCAGAAAGTGAAGAGGATCTAAAGAGCCTCTTGACGAAGGTGAAAGAGGAGAGTAAAAAGCTGAAACGAAGATCATGGCATCCAGTCTTATCACTACATGGCAACTAGATGGGAAACAATGGAAACAGTGTTGGGCTTTATTTTCTTGGGCTTCAAAATCACTGCCGAAGGTGACTGCAGCCATGAAATTTAAAAACCCTTGCTCCTTGGAAGAAAAGCTATGACAAACCTACACAGCATATTAAAAAGCAGAAACATTACTTTGCCAACAAAGGTCCATCTAGTCTAAGCTATGTTTTTTCCAGTAGTCAAGGATGGATGTGAGACTTAGACCATATAGAAAGCTGAGTGCTGAAGAATTGTTGCTATTGAACTTGTGGTGTTGGAGAAAACTTTTGAGAGTCAAGTCTGAACATCAAATCAGTCAGTCCTAAAGAAATCAGTCCTGAATATTTAATGGAAGGACTGATCCTGAAGCTGAAGCTCCAACACTTTGGCCACATGATGCAGACAACTGACTTATTGAAAAAGACCCTGATGCTAGGAAAGATTGAAGGCAGGAGAACAGGATGACAGAGGACGAGATGTTTGGATGGCAATATTGACTCGATGGACATCAAGGCCCGGGAGTTGATGATGAACAGTGAAGCCTGGCATGCTGCAGTTCATGGGGTCACAAAGAGTCAGACCTGACTGAGCCACTGAACTGATCTGAGCTGAACTGAACCTCATTGATCATTGCAGCACTATTTACAGCAACTAGAACATAGAAAAGCTTCCCTGGTGGCTCAGACAGTAAGGAATCTGCCTGCAATGCAGGAGACCCAGATTTGATCCCTGGGTCAGACAGATACCCTGGAGAAGGAGATGACAACACACTTCAGTATTCTTGCCTGAAAAATTCAAAGGAACCTACATGTCCATTGACAGGTGAATGGAAAAAGAAGATGTGATGCATGTACACAATGGAATATTACTCAGTTATATAAAGGAAAGCATTAGGCTCAGTTCTAATAAGGTGAATGACATTTGTTGAACAGTTGCTCCATCATGTCCAACTCTATCTGACCACATGGATTTTGCCAGGCTTCGCTGTCCTTCACCATTTCCTGCAGCTCAAACTCATGTCCACTGAATCAATGATTGCATCTACCATCTTGTCCCCTGTCATCACTTTCTCCTCCTGCCTTCACATTTTCCAGCATCAGGGCCTTTTCAAATGAGTCAGCTCTTCACATCAGGTGACCCAAGTATTAGAGTTTCAGCATTAGCATCAGTCCTCTCAATAAATATTTAGGACTGATTTCCTTTAGAATTGACTAGCTTGATCTCCTTGCAGTCCAAGAGACTCTCAAGGGGCTTCTCCAACACCACAGATCAAAAGCATCAATTTTTCAGTGCTCAGCTTTCTTTATACTACAGCTCTCACATCCATACATGACCACTGGAAAAACCATAGCCTTGACTAGACGGACCTTTGTTGGCAAAATAATGTCTCTGCTTTTTAATATACTGTCTAGTTTGGTCATAACTTTTCTTCCAAGAAGCAACTGTCTTAATTTCATGGCTGCAGTCACACTTTGCAGTGATTTTGGAGCCCAAGAAAGCAAAATCTGTCACTGATTCCATTGTTTCCCCATCTATTTACCATGAAGTTATGGGACTTGCCGTGATCTTAGATTTTTGAATGCTGAGTTTTAAACCAGCATGGTTATTGAAGCAGAAGTAGATGTTTGTTTGTTTATTTGTTTCTGAAATTCTCTTGCTTTTTCTAGGATCCAATGGATTTTTGCAATTTGATCTCTGTTTTCTCTGGCTTTAATAAATCCAGGTTGAACATCTGGAAGTTCTCAATTCACGTACTGTTGAAGTCAAGCTTGGAGAATTGTGAGCATTACTTTAGTTAGGGTTTAATATGAGTGCCATTGTGCAGCAGCTTGAACATTCTTTGGCATTGCCTTTTTGGGGATTGGAATGAAAACTGACCTTTTATAGTCCTGTGGTGACTGATGAGTTTTCCAAATTTGCTGGAAGCACTGGTAGCACTTTAGCTGCATCATGGTTTAGGATCTGCTGGTAGCACTTTAGCTGCATCATGGTTTAGGTTCTGAAATAGCTCAGCTGGAATTCCATCACCTCCACTAGCTCACTTGACTTCAGACTCCAGGATGTCTCTAGATTAATGATTACACCATCATGGTTATCTGGGTCATGAAGATCTTTTTTTGTATAGTTCTTCTATGTATTCTTGCCATCTCTTTTTAATATCTTCAGCTTCTGTTAGGTCCATAACATTTCTGTCCTTTATTGTGCTCATCTTTGCATGAAATGTGCCCTTGGTGTGTCTAATTTTCTTGAAGAGATCTATAGTCTTTCTCATTCTATTACTTCCTCTTTTTCCTGGCATTGATCACTTATAAAGGTCTTTTATCTCTCCTTGCTATTCTTTGGAATTCTGCATTCAGATTGGTATATCTCTCTCTCCTTTGCCTTTCGCTTCTTCTTTGCCTTCATTTCTTTGCCATTTGTAAGGCTTCCTCAGACAACCTTTTTGCATTTCTTTTTTCTTGTAGATCATTTTGATAACTGTCTCTTGTACAATGTCATGAACCTCCAGCCATACTTCTTCAGGTACTCTGTCTATCAGACCTAATCCCTTGAATCTGTCATTTTTACTGTATAATCATAAGGGATTTGATTTAGGTCATACCTGAATAATCTAGTGGTTTTCCCTAATACAATGTCATGAACCTCCAGCCATACTTCTTCAGGTACTCTGTCTATCAGACCTAATCCCTTGAATCTGTCATTTTTACTGTATAATCATAAGGGATTTGATTTAGGTCATACCTGAATAATCTAGTGGTTTTCCCTACTTTCTTCAATTTAAGTCTCAATTTTGCAATAAGAAGTTTATGCTATGAGCTACGGTCAGCTCCCAGCCTTGTTTTTGTTGACTCTTTAGAGCTTTTCCGTCTTTGGCTGCAAAGTATATACCAGTATGATTTTGGTATTGACCATTGGTGATGTCTATGTGTTGAGTTGTCTGTTGTGTTGTTGGGAGAGGGTGTTTGCTATGACCAATGTGTCCTCTTGGCAAAACTCTGTTAACCTTTGCCCTGCTTCTTTTGGTACTCCAAGGCCAAACTTGCCTATTACTCCAGGTATCTCTTGACTTCCTACTTTTGCATTCGAGTCCTCTGTGATTAGAAAGGACATCTTTTTTTGGGTGTTAGTTCTAGAAGGTCTTGTAGGTCTTCCTAGAATCTTTCATCTTCAGCTTCTTTGGCATAAATGGTTGGGATATAGACTTAGATTACTGTGATACTGAATGGTTTGCCTTGAAATAAAATGGAGATCATTCTGTCATTGATCATTACTTAAGGATGCACCCAAGTGATGCATTTCAGACTCTTTTGTTGACTATAAGGATTGCTCCATTTCTTTGAAGATGTTCTTGCCTACTGTTGTGGATTTTATTGTCATCTGAACTAAATTCACCCATTACTGTCCATTTTAGTTCACAGATTCCTAAAATGATGTTCACTCTTGTCATCTCTTATTTGATCACTTCCAATTTACCTTGATTCATAAACCTAACTTTCAAGATTCCTATTCAATATTGTTCTTTATAGCATCACACTTGACTTTCACCACCAGACACATCCACAACTGGGTGTTGTTTCCACTTTAACTCAGGCCCTTCATTCCTTCTGGAGCTATTTCTCTGTTCTTTTCAAGTAGTATTTTGCCACCTACTGATCAGGGAGTTCATCTTTCAGTGTCATATGTTTTTGCCTTTTCATACTATTCATGGGGTTCTCAAAGCAGGAATAATGAAGTGGTTTGCCATTTCCTTCTCTAGTGGACCATGTTTTGTCAGAACTCTCCACCATGACCTGTCCATCTTGGGTGGCTCTACATGGCATGGCTTATTATTTCATATAGTTCAGCAAGGCTGTGAACTATGTGATCAGTTTTGGTTAGTTTTCTGTAATTATGTTTTTCATTCTCTCTGCCCTCTGATAGAAAAGGATAAGAGCCTGTGGAAACTTTCTGATGGGAGGGCCTGTCTGTGGGGAGACCTGGGTTTTACTCTGGTGGACAGGGCCCTGCTCAGTTCAGTTCAATTCAGTTCAGTCGCTCAGTCATGTCCAACTCTTTGAAACCCCATGAACTGCACCAGGTCAGGCCTCCCTGTCCATCACCAACTCCTGGAATTCACCCAAACTCATGTCCGTCAAATCGGTGATGCCATCCAGTCATCTCATCCTCTGTTGTCCCCTTCTCCTCCTGCTCCCAATCCCTCCCAGCATCAGAGTCTTTTCCAATGAGTCAACTCTTTGCATGAAGTGGCCAAAATATTGGAGTTTCAGCTTTAGCATCATTCCTTCTAAAGAACACCAAGGACTGATCTCCTTTAGAATGGACTGGTTGGATCTCCTTGCAGTCCAAGGG
>SJYR01004651.1:20155-36574 GCA_006410655.1 Kobus ellipsiprymnus
GGCAGCCTGGCTCTTTATCTATTCATGTGATTAGCAATGGTTCTTTTTAAGAACATTTGAAGTGGATGCCTCCATAATCATAGCTTAAGTCAGGCACTTGCGTTACAAAATGAACAAAGAAAAGTCTCTTAAACTTACACTACATTGCCTTTTGGATCTTTTAATAAACATAATAATGATGTTTCACTCATTTTTTACTCCTAAGTAAATATGATACAAAAAAGCTTTAATAAAACTTGCACAAGCTCAGAAATGAAGTTGTGGAGTTAAAATTCACACATTTAGAGTTTATTCTCTGCACTGGACACCACACAGCAAATGAAAGCTCTTTATTGTGATAAATGGGAAATTACTTTTAGACAGAGTTGTTTCCAGGAATTGTTAGAATACTGTTGGGAAGGGATATAGTGTAGAAGCAGCCAGGGAAATGGTTGTTAAGCACCTCATAAAAATGGAAAGAAATGAAAGACTAAAAAGAGGGAAAAGAAGGAAGCAACAAAAAGGAGAGAAGGGAAGGCAAGGGGTAATACAGGAGAGAACAATTGGAAAAATAGAATGAACAGTGGAAAAAGGGAAGGGAAGTTGAAGAAAAGCAGGAAAGAAGGGCAAGAAATAGAAATTACGTGAATAATGGACAATTAAAGGGTGTGGGGGAAGATAGTGGCTTCAAAGGGTCCAAAAGAAGCCTGGGAAAGAGGTTGCGAGGACAGATGATTCTGAGGCCGAGTAGCAAACTGTGATGATTGTGTGTGTTCCTTATAGGTTAGTGTTTCTTTAGAGAAAGAATGTACAAGATGACCTTCGGCTTCATTTTGCCATCAAAAAATTGATGCTCAGCTTCATTTTTTTTATGAGCCTAGGTCTCTGGCTCTGTGAAAAAGTCTTCCCAGTGCTCCTTTCACCTCTTTATTCCTCAGTGTGTAGATGAGAGGATTGAGGGCTGGCGTCACTACTGTGTAGAAGAGGGAGATGAATTTCCCATACGTATGGGCATAAGAACTGTTGGGCTGGATGTAAACAGCTGTAATGGTCCCATAGAAGAGGGATACTACCATCAAGTGGGATCCACATGTCCCCAGGGCTTTGCGCCAGGCCTGGACTGACTTGATCCTAATAATTGCCTTGACTATATGTCCATAGGACATCAATATCAGTGCTAAGGGCAAGAGGAGCAAGACCAATGAAGCAATGAATAGCTGGACCTCATTGGCGTGGATGTCCACACATGCAAGTTTAATCATTGAGGGTACCTCACATAAAAAATGATGGAGCCACCGGTGTCCACAGCGAGGCAGCCAGAGGGTGACAGTGCTCTGGGTGAGAGTGTTCCCTACTCCACTCAGCCACGCAACCCCTGCCAGAGCCTGGCACAGCTGTGGGTTCATTACGGCTGCGTATTGGAGAGGTTTGCACACTGCAGCATAGCGATCAAAAGCCATTACAGCTAGGAGGACACACTCAGTGGAGCCCAGAGCCAGAGAGACGTAGAGCTGGACAGCACAGCCCAGGGCTGTTATGGTTTTGGCTGGTCCTCTTAAGTTCCACAGCAGCTGGGGGACAATACTGGTAGTAAAGCAGATATCAACTAGGGAGAGGTGAGTAAGGAAAAAGTACATGGGTATTCTGAGTTTAGAGTCTGTAGAGGAGATCAGAATAATGACTGTATTTCCCACCAGAGTCAGGAGATATGATACCAAAACAACCACAAAGAGTATCTTTTCTAGGTTGGGCTGATCAGAGAAGCCCACCAGGACAAAGTCTTCTTTGACACTGCTACTGTTCATACCCATCACCCTGTTCACAAAAAGGAGAAAAACACTGTAAGAATTTAGAGAAAGGATAATGTATTGGCCTCTGGTCACAATGTGGCGATGGTGGTGGTTTGGTTGCTAAGTTGTGTCTGCCTCTTGCAACTGCATGGACTGTAAGCACGTCAGGCTCCTCTGTCCATGGGATTCTCCAGGCAAGAACACTGGAGTGGGTTGCCATTTCCTCCTTCCTGATCCAAGGATCTAACCTGAACCTCCTACATTGCGGGCAGATTCTTTACCAGTGGTGCCACCAGGGAAGCCAAGATCAACCTTTTAAAATTTCTCTTTGAAACACTGACTCAGAGAGAAATTACTGTGCCCCAGAGAATCAATTTTGGCAATGTCCTTCAGAAGCTGCAGCAAATGACAATAAAGCCCAGACTACAAAGAGAGGCACATGATGGCTAATTTTAGAAGAAAGAAGTTTCTGAGAGATAACTATTAGAAGGTGAGATAAAATTTATCACAAAAAATAAAGAATAGCAGAAGAATAAAATGCATATGATTAATTTATAGCTTATGAAAAATCACTCAAATTAAATGGGGAAATCTCAGTAATACTGATGTATAATATGTGTAAATAATATTTCAATTCTTCAACTGTAATTTTGAGTTGGGCAATTTTTCCCCAGGATTTGCATATATATAAGCCTACTTCTGGAGATTATAGAGATTATTTTTCCTATAAAATGGCAAATATTTGGCTATCGAAAGGAATAATATTAACATTTATATCTAAATATTTAATCATTATGCACACATGATTTCAAAAATCTGCTTCCTTTAAGGATTAGTCAACTCATTTATCCTACCACTGATTAGTGATGTAAATTCATGAACATATTCAGAGCAAACCGCCTTGCCTTCTTTGGTGTGTGGTGTTGAGGAAGGGAGTCAGCTTTCCTGTCTTGTGTGTTGAAAGAAGAGGTGGTTGAATCTGATGAAAGGAATGAGGATCAGGAAGGGAAGCATCTTTGGTGGGATGAAAAAGGCTGCTTCAATGCACTTCAAATCCACATTGAATTTTTATCTTCAGGAAGATTAAAAGGCCAGGATTTGTAATGGACTTTTAAAAAGTCCAAACAGCTATAAATGCAAATGTTTAAAGTACATTCACTGATACAAACCGTATTCCCCAAAGACCATAACTCTATTTCCTGTTTAAGACAAACAGGCACTTTTACATGTCATGAGTGAAAATCACTCAGACTTCAAAATTCTTCCTTAATAATTGCATATCCTAAAATTGTTTTATTACTTGTTGGGAAAATTAATCATGGACGTAAAATATACTCATATATAAGATGTATTGATTTAACTTATCATATAAAAGTGATACTTAGTAGAACCCAGTGAAAAGGAGAGAAGTTAAGGGAAGCATCCGGTGTGGGATCTAGACATTCAACAGCAGCATGATGTCACTGAGTGATCACTCAAAATAGCAAAAGTAAATAACAGGAAAAAGAGCATACAAAAGGACCTTTAAGGAACAAACCAGTTTATATTATACAGACATATTTTTCTTATAAACACTCTCACAATTATATATCTTCATATGCATGCACAAAAATACAAATACATGCATACATCATAATTCCTTCGATTCTATTATTCATGGTCAATTTCCAACTATTTAGTACTATGAGTACTAAAAAGTACTCATTTTTCCTATCAAAGGAGTAACAAAAAGCCAAACCCAGGTCTCTTGTTTGATTTTCTTTAATTCAGACTGCAGGTTGCTACCTTATCCTCTCAAATGAGAATTTCTCCTGTCTTTTAAATCCTGCCACATTCCCCCACACATATATGCAATACCTCAACAGAAATACCATGAAAAATCAATTCACAGTCATGAACTTGCTCCTTATTTATACAGAAAGTTATAACAGTATATTTATTTTAGGTTTCTAGAAGGATTCTATTCCACTATGATGCAAAATTTATCACTCATGTACCATATGATCTTCACAGCTGGATGAACATCACTTTAAAATAGAATCTCAATTTGCCATTAAAAGTTAAGAGTCATAAGCATGATGTAGATATAAAAGCAAGGCATCAGAAGATGTAAATAAGTTAAAAGAGGAACATTTCCAGATTTCCTTTTTTTTTTTGGAATACTGATACTCTCATTGTGAAAAAGAACTTTAAGTCATAGGATTCAAATTATTATTACCTTAAAATGAGCTCTGAAGGCCCATGTACTAGTTTTAGGGACTGTTATTTAAAATGGAGCTTCCTGAAGGTCAGCAAGTCAGGAGAGACCAGAAAGGATACAGAACACCAAATATGGAAAAGTTCCATGGTAACAGTTCTCCAAACATGGCAATTAATATCAGGCCCTATAGCATCATAAGAAGAACTGTCCCAGGAGATGATCCTGAAAGAGAGAGTTTTGTTCCTCTGATTTTTCACTGTTGTTTCCATCTAGGCCAAACCACAGAGATATTTAAAGTCAGCCCTCATTACCACCCAGTGCTGAGTTGTTTTCTCATTTCTGCCATATTCATGTTAAATTTCTAATAATATAATCTATATTATACATATATATACCTGCTATTTACAGATATATTCTTTATATTTGTAATTGAAGGTTACAAGTTGAACTGTAATCTTGAATATTTGTATATTTAAGAATATACAAAAAGAAATCTTGTATGTTTGAATTGAAGACACAAATATATCTTCATACTTTCTGTATTTTAAATTTTAGCCAATCTGGTTGTATATTTCATGATTTCAATTTGTACTCCCCTGATAACTGATGAAGTTAGCTAGTTGACCTCACATTAATAATTGCCTGATAACTGACTAAAAATAACATAAATGTGAGAAACAAAAAAGTCAGTCTTTTACTACAGAGACTAGTAAACATTCCTGCCTAGATTCCCCTTTTCCCTTTGCACAGGTTTACCCTGGCAAGTTCAGAGACTACACTTATCAGCTAGAGGCACAGAGGAAGATGCACAAGATGGAAAGCAGGGACTGACCTCACCCAAATCCCCACTGCGAGGTCTCAGACAGGAACAGGCTCAAGCTCAGGAAACAGAGAGTCTTTACATGTAAATTAAGTGTCACTCGACAGTGGACATTTTAATTACTAATGTGAAAACACTTTATTGCTAAAAGTTGACTTATCATTTGAAAATGGCTGGAAAGATTATGGGACATTCTAAAGATGTAATCCAGGAGCAGGGAAAGAACTGCTACATGGTACAGGAAGCATGGATAAAGGAATAAAATTATCATTCTTCTACTTTAATCACACCCATGAGTACTCTTACTGTTAGTATATCATGGGTAAACATGGACTGAGTTTTGATATGTACCAGGTACTCTGCCAAACATGTTACATGAGGTACCTCACTTATCACTCACCACCCTAGGAACTTGGTATTATTGTTCCACTTATTATAGTGGAATAATTTTACCTACAAGTTCAATAACTTGCCCTGAATATTAAGAAACTGCTGGGTGTTTAAATATTAATAGAACAAAAGATGAATGAAGCATGTTGTAGAAGATAAGGGATAAATTAGATCATAATGCTAGAGAACCTGGAATTCTGTGCTACTGATACTTTATTTAAAAAAAGAAATGACCAACCCCAGATGGAGTCACTGTGCTAAGCTCAGAAAAGTAAACTGAGACACAAAACCTAACCTAATTGTAGTTACAGCCTCCTTCAGGAGTGTGGTTTTAGCTAGTCAGTCTGGAATTTTCTTGTCAATACACTGAAATAAAATTAATATTTTCTGACAGTACTATAAAAATTTAAAAATAAAATTTCTTCTCTGCCCTTAGCCTCCCCTTTCCCCACACAGTGAATTGCATCTCTACGTTGATTAAACCTGTCCCATTGGCAGGAACACCTGATCATCCATAAAGGCAGCCACAAGACAACTCCTTAAAAGACAACATTTTTTCTTGATCTTGTTGGGGTCATATGACTCATATAGCTCATATGAAGGTGCTAAAATCTGATTATATAAACTGTCAAGAGTACCTCATTTGATGTACAGCCCTCTGTCTCAAGCCTGTGGTGGATTCATGTCAATGTATGGCAAAACCAATACAGTATTGTAAAGTAAAATAAAGTAAAAATAAAAATTAAAAAAAGAAATATATATAAACTGTGTTTTGACTTCTAATGAGGGAACAGTTCTCTGAGCTTTCTGAGATACTCTTCTTGGGTTATAATCGTTAAATGTGGCTCAAATAAAATTTTCCAATTCTTTCTTAGATAGGCTGAGGCTGATTAAATTTTTGTTGACAGCGCCAATGAGGTAATCTAATACATAGTTCCTTTTCATCCCCCTAGGTAGCTTACTTGAACCTGAAACAATCCAGTCTTTTCTCCTTCTGCCTATAAAAGTCTCCTATTATGTATAACTTCTCTTTACTTGGTAGATGGGAAGCTACCTGATTTATGACTTGCTAAATAAAACCAATTAAATCTTAAAATTTATTAGGCTGAATTTTTGTTTTTGACACTAGTAATTAGTAGCTCAGTGGTAAAGAATCTGCCTGCCAATGCAGGAGATGCAGATTTGATCCCTGGGCTGGAAAGATCCCCTAGAGAATGAAATGGCAACCCTCTGTAGTATCCTTGCCTGGGAAATCCCATGGACAGAGGAGCCTGGTGGGCTACAGTTCATGGGGTCACAAAAGAGTAGCACAAGGCTTAGCAACTAAAGAACAGCAATCATTTGAAGCCACTTAAATTAGAAAAGTAGAATTATATATGGAAAATAATTTTATGGAATAATCAAATTTATCACGGAGAAAAGAAAGGTTTGAAGAAACAGTTTGGAGGTTTTAGAAATTCAGTCATAGATAACTACAAGTGTCTAAGAGACTAGAAGGTGAGCTACATGAGCTGCTTGGGTTGGTGTAAAGGTCTGTTGTGCAGCAGAGAGCACATTACACAGCTGAAGGCACTCACAGTTATTGAAGTAACTATAATCTCCACACTAAATAATATCCATAAACTCTTTTCAGCTCAGGGTCACATGCTTGCAAACTTATTTAAAATCAAGATAGAGAATCTGAATTAGGGCAATGGAATGTGAATAAGATGGAGGGAAAGGATTAAGATAACAAGAAGGAATAAGATTAAGAAGACTTTCATATTCATGTGAGGGTCAGGTAGACCTAACTATAAAGTAGAACTCATATTTAGATTTTATGCTGAGTTAGAGGAGTTATGAAAAGGAATGGGGATCCTTTGGTCTATTTAAAGGTTACTAAAATAATTTTAGAAAGTGGTGGAAGTTTCTATCAGAGAGATCAAATGGTTAAGGTCTATCAAGTCATCATGAGTTTTTAAATCACAGAAGTGGTGTAGAAGTAGCCTTAATTATTGTGTGATTTCTATTAACATATAAAAGACCATGGGCTAAACTCAGGTTTATTTATCACAACAGTCATGTAAATTAGGAACTCTTATTACCACTCAAGTATTAAGTACTGATCTACTTGATTAGCTTGATAGATTGGGTTTTGAACTCAAGCATTTTGACCCAAAATATCAATCATATTCTCTACAGCACAAATTACACAACCTAAACTGGCTCTTAAGAAGTGAAAATTGGTGCTGATCTAAAGAGAAGTGAAGTAAAGAGAGATTTTGGTTGGTCTCAGTGTTTTCAGCACAATGAAAAAGAAGCGCAATGTAGAGGACAATGCAGCTGCTAAGTCGCTTCACTCGTGTCCGACTCTGTGCGACCCCATAGCCCACCAGGCTCCTCTGTCCCTGGGATTCTCCAGGCAAGAACACTGGAGTGGGTTGCCATTTCCTTCTCCAGTGCAGAATACAAGACAATTGCAAACAAACCAAGCACAAGTTAAGAAGGATGGAGGAAGACTGAAGAATTTGGAGGTTATAGAACACCATAGTGTTTTTGAAAGTATTTAATAATCTTTAAGATTTATTCAGCACTTACCAGAGCCATGAGTCATTTTAAAGTATATGGCATGAATTAATGTATTTAATTCTCACTGCAAACCTGTGAGGTGATTAAACTGAGGAACAAAGAGATTAAGTAAAGAACAAAAGGTTTTACATAGCTAATAAATAGAAACAGCAAAGTTTCAAACCAAGTCTGGCTTCAGAACCCATGTGTTTTACAGTTTCAGAGACCCTGAAATAAGAAATACAGCATCGAGTAAGATTCAATACAAGGTTTTGCCCTGTAGACCCTTGGTCCATTTGAAATTAGATTACATTAAGTTACATTAAGTTTTAGTATTACATTAAGTTTTAGTGTTTCATTAAATTATTAAGTAACTTCTATAATTATTTAACAATTATTTCTATTGCTTTCATTTAAAAGCAAACTTTTTTCTTCCTTAATAGCATTTTAAGTAGATTCATAAATCTGGTACATTACTGTAAAAAAAAGCCCATATTTTCAAGTTTTGTTTTGTTGTTGTTGTTGTTGTTTTTTCCTTGAAAGAACTGAATGTTTTAAACAATGTCACACTAGGGCTCTTTTACAAAAAAACAGTAATTTCCTCATGCTAATATATACTTTTCCATTTTCTGTTTCATATTAAACACTATTTAATTCCTTAATCAAATACGTAAGCTCATGCATATTGGATAGATCACTAAATCTCCCTATTCTGGGATATGCCCTTTAAGGACATTTAGTAGAAGAAAGTATGAATATGTTTATAAAACACACACATACACACAGATGAAGTTCCATGAGATACACAAGTAGAGTCTAAATGTGCTTCTTTTTTCTAAACCACAGTAGCCATATTGTTGGTAAATACAGACAGAAAGGTAAGCAGTCACTTGGGAGTAGTTATTAAATCTTAGGTCTCCTTAATAATTTTCCTCAATGAAAAGTCACTATTTCCTTGATTTTTTCCTTAGGAATTTTGTTCTAGTCTGAGCATTCTTCTCAGGGCTCCTTTCACATCCTTGTTCCTCAGAGTATATATGAGGGGGTTCAGGCTGGGAGTTACAACAGTGTAGAAGAGTGTAAGGAACTCCCCCTGGCTATGGCCATAGAATCTCTTTGGTTGAATGTATATGGCTGAGCTGGTCCCAAAGAAGAGGGACACCACCAGCAGATGGGAACCACAGGTCCCTAGAGCCTTACGCCAAGCTTGGAATGACTTAATTTTTGTTACTGCTTGCACAATGAATCCATAAGAGACCAATATCAATGCCACAGGAAGAAGAAGGAGAACTAATGTGGCCACAAAAAGCTGGACTTCATTTGCATGGATGTCAAAGCAGGCCAAATTGATCATGGCAGGTACTTCACATAAGAAGTTGTGCACACGGTGATGTCCACAGCGAGGAAGGCGAAGGGTGATGGTTCCTTGAATAAGAGTGTTTCCTATTCCACATAGCCAGGCTATTCCTGCTAAGGACTTACAAAATGATGGGTGCATAACACTGGTGTAATTGAGAGGTCTGCAGACTGCTACATAGCGATCAAATGCCATGATGGTCAGGAGAACACACTCAGTGGAACCCAGTGAGAGGGACACATAGAGTTGTATGGCACAGCCTGTTGATGTGATGGTCTTGGCTGGTCCCTTCAGGTTCCACAATAACTGGGGGACAATGCTGGTAGTTAAGCAAAGGTCAAGAAAGGAGAGATTTGTAAGGAAGAAATACATAGGTGTGTGAAGTTTGGAGTCCAAGCAGGAGACAAGGATAATGGCTGTGTTGCCCAGGATGGTCAAAAGATAGGATATCAAAATGACCACAAAAAGGATGGCCTCCAATTGAGGCTGGTCTGAGAATCCAAGCAAAATAAAATCTCCCCCAGATGTTTCATTAATTTGTTCCATTAGTCTGTTATTGTAAAAGAGAAAAATGTACACAAAATTCAATTGAGGGAAAAACATTACTACTTACTTCTAAAACTTGAAGTAAACTCAGATATTCGTAACTAGTCAGTTTTCACAGAGAAGGAAAAATGGTAATTATT
Organism: Kobus ellipsiprymnus; assembly: GCA_006410655.1. Classification (NCBI taxonomy): domain Eukaryota; kingdom Metazoa; phylum Chordata; class Mammalia; order Artiodactyla; family Bovidae; genus Kobus; species Kobus ellipsiprymnus. The sequence goes on from SJYR01004651.1 coordinate 29,925, forward strand.
AAAAAGGCATTCTTAAAAACAAAAGCACTATTTTGTGTCATCGTTTCTTGACTCAATAAATATTTGACCCATCCTCTTTTTTTGTGTGTGACCATTCTCTTTTCCCATTTGTTGAAAATTATCATTTAAGGTAATTTTTCTAAGAAGAAAAGAAAAGCTCTCAGTTTGAGTGGCTATATAATTCTGTTAGTAGAAGTGAGAGGAAAAGGGGATAGGAATGCTGAAGCAAATTTAAGCGCCTAGTAAGAAATGAATTATGAATGATCATTGTTTGTTTCCACAGAAATTACAATGCAAAAATAATGAATAACAGTTAAGTCAGTGGATCAGAAAAATAAATGGAACATATTTTATGTCTTTGTTCCTCAAAGACAAAGCAAGTTCTGATAATGTTTCTTAAAACTAAATATTTGATCAGTGTGTATAGGGTCAGACAGGGGTGAATTTCAGCAGAGAGGAAAGCTAAATAATTTTATAAGCTATATAACAACTGATCACAAGTTTTTATACCTCAAAGTTGATGAAAAAAAGATATTTGTGATACATGCACATAATAACACAGATGCACAAACTTAGGTGTGGAATTTGTTCAGTTTTTGATAAAATGTCTTCAGATTACAAAAAAAGGTAAAAACTCACACACACACACCTAATTAAAGACAAGGAACTGGCATTTGGCAACGTCATGAAGTGATCACTGTAACCTAACAGAAGCAGAAGAGGTGGCAAGAATACACAGAAGAACTGTACAAAAAAGATCTTCATGACCCAGATAATCACAATGGTGTGATCACTCATCTAGAGCCAGACATCCTGGAATGTGAAGTCAAGTGGGCCTTAGAAAGATGATGAGATGGCTGGATGGCATCACTGACTCGATGGACATGAGTCTGGGTGAACTCCGGGAGTTGGTGGTGGACAGGGAAGCCTGGCGTGCTGCGACTCATGGGGTCGCAAAGAGTCAGACACAACTGAGCGACTGAACTGAACTGAACTGAACTGAACATCATGAAAAAGCAAAATATGTCTTTGTCATCAGTTTTACATTCTGCAGAACAGAATCAGTCCAGATTATATTTTGCCATACCTCATTTACGATTTTTCTACAACATCATCTTCTGTGTCCCCAAATTTTATGCTCTCATCAAGTGTGTGTGCTCAGTCATGTCCAACTCTTTGCAAGCCCAGGCTTCTCTGTCCATGGGATTCTCCATGCAAGAATACTGCAGTGGGTTGCCATTTCCTTCTCCAGTGCATCTCCCCAATTCAGGGACTGAATCCGCATCTCCTGAATTGGCAGGCAGATTGTTTACCACTGCACCACCTGGGAAGTCCCCTTTATGTTCTAAAATCAGTATCTTGCTGAATCATTTAGGAATGCTGCTGCTGCTGCTAAGTAGCTTCAGTCATGTCCGACTCTGTGCGACCTCATAGACGGCAGCCCACCAGGCCCCCCCGGTCCCTGGGATTCTCCAGGCAAGAACACTGGAGTGGGTTGCCATTTCCTTCTCCAAATGCCTGAAAGTGAAAAGTGAAAGTTAAGTCGCTCAGCCGTGTCTGACTCTTTGCGACCCCATGGACTGCAGCCTACCAGGCTCCTCTGTCCATGGGATTTTCCAGGCAAGAGTACTGGAGTGGGGTGCCATTGCCTTTTCCCTCATTTAGGAATAATGAAAGCTAAATTCGTAAGCTTATTCAGGTATGTATATACTTTTACAAGTAACATGGCCTCTTAAGTGAAATAAACATACTTTCAAAATTTTGTTTTTTTTTAATGTTATTGAAGAAAGTTGAACAAATGTAATTGTATGTATTTAAAGTGTACAACATGATAACATGCTATACATATATATTGCAGAATGATTACAAAGATTAAGAAAATTAACATATTCATCACCTCACGTAGATAACATTGGTTAACTCTTTTCTCTGTGTGAGGTGAGAATGCTTATGATCTACTTTCAGCAACTTTCAAGTCTACAATACCATGTTATTAACTAAAATCACCATGTCACACATTAGCTCCTCAGAACTTACTCTTATAACTGAAAATTTGTATCCTTTGACATGCATTGCTCCATTTACCCCTCCCCCTAGTCTCTGGAACCCGCTAGTCTAGTCTCTATTCTCTGTTTCTCTCTTTGTCTTTTTTAAATTCAGCACTTAAGTGATACCATATAGTATTTTCATACAGGTTGTAGCAAATGGTAGGATCTCCTTCCTCATGACTGCACTAGATAGATAGATAATATCATTTTTTTAAATCCATTCTTCCATTGAACATTTAGCTTATATCAAGATTTTAACTACTGTCAAATGGAAGAAATATCCAGAGGAATATCTTTTTCCTTTGGGCAAAAAGTTCAAGAACTTTCTTTCTGCCATGCCCTTTTCTGATTATTTTTGTGGTGTGAAAAATGATTATATTTGGCAAAGATGCATAGAGGAACGACTCCTGAAAGGGAATCTGGAGGAGAGACAAGGTGAGTTTTTAAAGTTGCTGAGTCAGTCAATGCTGGCTAATGTACCTGGAGGCCACTTAAGAGGGAGAGAGAGGTGGTGATAAAAGAAACTAAGAAAGGTTTCTTCCGTCATCTAGGTCATCCTCCTTCTGCCTTATATCTTTGTCAGCATGCAGAAAAGAAGATGGGCAACATGATTTAAACATGTTACAATTGCTTCACTGAAGTGAATATCACTGCCCAATACCAATGAACTCAGTAGAAGTAAATAGTTCTTGAGCAGTAGTCCTTCGAGAAAATCAAATTAGAAAAAACTGAGAAGTACATAGGAGATAGATGTTCAAGACCTCAGGGATCTGTATCTCTAAGTTGCAAATTAACATGGAGTTTAGAGTGTCCAGAACAGGGCTTTCTCAAGGGAGAAGTGTAAAGTAAGGCATTCCTCAACTGGACATTTGCTTTATCTCCAGCCAGGCAATTTCATAGACAAACTCTGTCACCTTCACCCCAGCCCCTCAAGTGTATGCATTCTTATATTCTTTTTTATGGGTGAAGAAAAAAAAAACAAAAGCAATGTCTTTGCTATTAGGCTTTCGTTACATAATTGGATAAGTGAGACTTGTTTCTCATTTGCAATCAATTATCTTCATTAACAAATATAAATTTTTTCAATGTCAATAAATATTAACTGTAACAGCAGTGCCTGAGTAATACTTTGTTATAAGAATGCACCAATTTATTTGAATAAGTTCCATATTTTTAGTCATTAAGTGTGTTTATAATTTTACCATAAGTTAAAAATTTCTGTGATTAAATTTTTTCTAATAAAATATGTGCTTTATAATATGCCCTCATAATATTACATACTTACTTTACAGATATAACATTGTTATATTTAAATGAGTTGAAAAAAGTCCATATTTCTCATAAGGTCAGTGCCTAAGAGTTCATCCACTCATTCAAATTCAGTGATTATTTTTGTCATGTAATCTGAAATGGCAGCCCACTCCAGTATTCTTGCCTGGAGAATTCCATGGATGGAGGAGTCTTGTAGGCTACAGTCCATGGGGTTGCAAAGAGTTGGACATGACTGAGTGACTTCACATTCACTTTCAATCTGCTAGACAAAAAATGTACACATCACCATGGTTTTTTATTTGCCTATGAAAATCTTCCAAATACTAAGTTTATGCAAGTTTTCATGTATAGTTTTTTCCATTATCCAAGTAAAATTCAAACTCTTCAGTAAAATCTTTACATATTTAATCCTTTTATGTATATTTTCACTAAGTTGGTTAGCCAGAGATCTCATATTCAATCATCACTGACCCCTTAAATAATTATTAGTTCCTCACTGATTTGACATATCGAATATTTTGTAGTTGTTATCTTCTTTGAATATTAACGATTAAGAGGAAATATATTCAATTACACACATACAATGGAATATTAGCCAGAAAAAGGAACACATTTCAGTCAATTGTAGTGAGATGGATGAATCTAGAGCCTGTTTTACAGAGTGAGGTAAGTCAGAAAGAGAAAAACAAATATCATATATTAACACATATATATGGATTCTAGAAAAATAGTAATGATGAACCTGTTTACAGGGAAGAAATGGAGATGACACATAGAGAATAGACTTGTAGACACAGCAGGGGAAGGAGAGAGTAGGATGAACTGAGACAGTAATATTGACATATGTACACTACCATGCGTAAAATAGATAGCTAGTGGAAAGCTACTGTATAACACAGACCGCCCGCCTGGTGCTCTGTGATAACCTAGAGGGGTGGGATGGGAGGGAGGGAGGGAGGCTTAAAAGGGAGGGGAAATATGTATAGTAATGGCTGATTTGCATTGTTGTATGACAGAAACCAACACTTGTAATATTTCGTTCATAGGAGGTTAATTTTTTTTTGTTATGACTTCACTTAATAAGTCTTTGTGAAAGGTTCTCAACTTGATGAGAATTATAATATTAGAATAATAAGCTGTTTATCGAGCAGTCAGAGTTTGAAACTGAGAGTGAAAGTGAAGTCGCTCAGTCGTGTCCAACTCTTTTCGACCCAGTGGACTATAACCTACGAGGCTCCTCTGTCGATGGGATTCTCCAGGCAAGAATACTGGAATGGGTTGCCATTTCCTTCTCCAGGAGATCTTCCCGATCCAGGGATTGAACCCGGGTCTCCCACCTTGCAGAAAGACGCTTTAACCTCTGAGCCACCAGAGAAGCCTAGTCAGAGTTTAGTGCTAGAGAAAGCATCTGTAAATTTGTTGCCATCGGCCTTTTTCTTCAATACTGATAAATTATTCTCAGCACATAAAGAATCTTAAGTGTAGTTGATAATTTTCCAAAAGGCATTTGTGGCATTAAGTGAGATTGTGAAAGTGAAGTGAAAGTTGCTCAGTCATGTCTGACTCTTTGCAACCCCATGGACTATAGGAATTCTCCAGGCCAGGATACTGGAGTGGATAGCCTTTCCTTTCTCCAGGGGATCTTCCCCAACCCAGAGATCAAATCGGGGTCTCCCACATTGCAGGTGGATTCTTTACCAGCGGGAAGCCTGAGAATACTGGAGTGGGTAGCCTATCCCTTCTCCAGTGGATCTTCTGGACCCAGGAATTGAACCGGGGTCTCTTGCGTTGCAGGTGGATTCTTTACCAGTTGAGCCACAAGGGAAGCCCAAGAATACTGGACTGGGTAGCCTATCTCTTCTCCAGCAGATCTTCCTGACGCAGGAATGGAACCGGGGTCTCCTGCATTACAGGCAGATTCTTTACCAACTAAACTATCAGGGAACCCCTTAAGCGAGATTCGGTTTTATATAATGAATGTCTCAGTGTAATCTATAATATCATACATATCAGTAATTGAGTTCTTGAGTCTCATTCAAAAGAAGGGTCAATATTTTCAATATTCAGAATCAGTCTTTCTCAAGCAGCATTTTAAATAAGAAAGAAACATTGATTAATCCCAGTACCCTCCAATTATTATGCTGCTGCTAAGTCACTTCAGTCGTGTCCGACTCTGTGTGACCCCATAGACAGCAGCCCACCAGGCTCCCCCATCCCTGGGATTCTCCAGGCAAGAACACTGGAGTGGGTTGCCATTTCCTTCTCCAATGCATGAAAGTGAAAAGTGAAAGTGAAGTCGCTCAGTCGTGTCCGACTTTGTGACCCCATGGACTGCAGCCTACCAGGCTCCTCCATCCATGGGATTTTCCAGGCAAGAGTACTGGAGTGGGGTGCCATTGCCATCTCCGCCAATTATTATAATGGTATCTAAATCCAACTTAAAAATTCATTGCTTTGGAGTAAGGCATTGTCTACTGTGGGAATTTGTAAGACTGTTTCATAGAAAATAGATTTTGTCACCAGAACATGATTAGAATTGGACTAAATATTTCCTAAGAAGTATACTTTCTGGAAAGGAAGAGTGTACAAAGTCCAAGTGTGGGGCCAGTTACAAATAGTTTTGGATCTTTTGCAATCAGTTCAGTTCAGTCACTCAGTTGTGTCTGACTGTTTACGACCCCATGAATCAGCACGCCAGGCCTCCCTGTCCATCACCATCTCCCGGAGTTCACTCAGACTCACGTCCATCAAGACCATGATGCCATCCAGCCATCTCATCCTCTGTTGTCCCCTTCTCATCCTGCCCTCAATCCATTTGCCTGTCTCTTATACACATCTTTTAAATAATATTGACACAAGATTATCTAGCTATATTTAATAGCATGTAATAGAAAGTAGGTGAAAGATCTTAACAGGCTCTGCAAACTTTATTATGTGTAGAACTAAAGGATGTTCTCACAGACTGGAACTTCACTGGTCCTTTCTTATCTGTTATCCAGTATACTATGACAACATGAAAGTATCTCTTATGAATACTTTTACAACAAAATGCCTGTGTACATGCACACGTGTGTTTACAAGGTATTATGCAATTGATTATCTTCCACTGTCAACAGAAGCACAAGTCTCTGTGGCTCTTCTCTCTCCAGGGGCCTATCTCTCTCTCTTTAATATAGTGATGGGAAGTTACAAGAAAAACTCAAGAAATTTGTGCTGAGTAAACAAGCTAACCACCATCCATCTGAAGAGAGCTTCAGATTAGAGGGATTTGAGATTACAGGAGTATGAGATAACAGGAGAGACTGAGTTTACTGCCCAATGGGGTTCCTC
>SJYR01004651.1:42062-53586 GCA_006410655.1 Kobus ellipsiprymnus
AAAAAATATACAAACATAAATGAATAAGGATATAGAAAATATAAAGAGCACAGTAAGAAGTACAAAATTAATATAGTGAAAACACTGAAGGCATGAAGACATACAAAATTTTTCAGGCACACACTGGACATTTATAAAACATTGACATATATTGAATAATAAATGAATACATTTCAGAAGTTTAAAAGCATAAGAGCATTTTGTTTAAAAAAAAAAAGAAAAAATGAAACGAGGCCAGAAATCAGTAACACAGTGAACAAAGGATTAGTGCTCTTAATGTGTAAAAATTTCAAATATGGAAAATGGATGTAGAATAATTTAAAATAAACCCATGTATGGTAAAAAGCACATTAAAATGATCAGTATCATGCCAATTTTGTTTTATCTATTTAGTCAACTAAACTTTCCTGCCTAACCTCCCCTTTTCCCTCTGCACAGGTTTGTCCTGGCAAGTTCTGAAATTGCACTCATCAAGCTAGAAGCACAGGGGAAGATGCACAAGGTGGAAAGCAGGGACTCAGCTCACCCAAATCCCCACTGCAAGGTCTCAGATGGGAGCAGGCTGAAGCTCAGGAAACAAAGAATCCTTACATGTAAATCAAGTGTCACTCGAGTGGACATTTTATTTACTAATGTGAAAATACTTCATTACTAAAAGTGGACACTTTTACCATTTGTTGCTAAGTCGCTTCTGTCGTGTCTGACTCTGTGCGACCCCATAGATGGCAGCCCATCAGGCTCCCCTCTGTCCCTGGGATTCTCCAGGCAAGAACACTGGAGTGGGTTGCTATTTCCTTTACCATTTGTAAATGACCAAAAAGGTTGTGGCACACACTGAAGCTATAAACCAGGATCAAGGAAAGAACTGCTACATAGTACAGGCAAGATGAATAAAGGAATAAAAATATTGTTGTGTTGTAACCACACCCCATGAGTAGTCTCACCGTTACTGTATCAGTGGGTAAACATGGACTGAGTTTTGCTAGGTGCCAAGTACTCTGTCAAGTATGTTACGTGTGGTAACTCACTTATCACCTACCACCCTAGGAACCTGAAACCGTTATTCCACTCACTATTGATTTGAAAACTTTACCTACTAGAAGTTCAACAACTTGCCTGAGGAATTAGAATCTAGTTGATCTGAATCTGGTGTCTATCATCTTATCTAATATGAAATACTCTCCTAGGGATCATAAGTCCAATTTCCTTAGCATAATATATATCACTCCCTTTGTGATATGGTACTTTTTAAAATCTTTCAAGTGTATTTCTTGTCATTTTCTACTACACTCTCACTCTCCTAGATATAATAGAATAGTTTAATGCCTTAAAAGATCTCTGTTTCTCATACTTTCATTAATTAGAACATGAAAGACACATTTGTGAAAGATGAGATTTAAGTTGGACTTTGAGAAGTATACGGTGTAATTTCCATTAATTTAATGAAAGGAAAAAATATTCAGAAACAGCTGATGTCTACTGACTGAACATAAGAGGAATGTCATGAAAGACAGGAGTAAGTATATGGAGAATCGAATTTGGCACTATATAGACTTTTCAGTTCAGTTCAGTCGCTCAGTTGTGTCCGACGCTTTGCGACCCCATGAATCGCAGCACACCAGGCCTCCCTGTCCATCACCAATTCCTGGAGTTCATTCAGACTCACGTCCATTGAGTCAGTGATGCCATCCAGCCACCTCATCCTCTGTCGTCCCTTTCTCCTCCTGCCCCCAATCCCTCCCAGCATCAGAGTCTTTTCCAATGAGTCAACTCTTCACATGAGGTGGCCAAAGTACTGGAGTTTCAGCTTTAGCATCATTCCTTCCAAAGGACACCCAGGGCTGATCTCCTTTAGAATGGACTGGTTGGATCTCCTTGCAGTCCAAGGGACTCTAGGTCTTAAGAGTTCAAAAGCATCAATTCTTGGGCACTCAGCTTTCTTCACAGTCCAACTCTCACATCCATACATAACCACTGGAAAAACTACAGCCTTGACTAGACGGACCTTTGTTGGCAAGGTAATATCTCTGCTTTTCTATATGCTATCTAGGTTGGTCATAACTTTTCTTCCAAGGAGTAAGCGTCTTTTAATTTCATGGCTGCAATCACAACCTGCAGTGATTTTGGAGCCCCCCAAAATAAAGTCTGCCTGTGTTTCCACTGTTTCCCCATCTATTTCCCATGAAATGATGGGACCAGATGCCATGATCTTCATTTTCTGAATGTTGAGCTTTAAGCCAACTTTTTCACTCTCCACTTTCACTTTCATCAAGAGGCTTTTTAGATCCTCTTCACTTTCTGCCATAAGGCTTTTACTTGATGTTAAAAAAGAAACAATATATAAAAGAAATATTAATATCCTCATATATGCATGACACACCCTTATGGCAGAAAGCAAAGAAGAACTAAACAGCCTCTTGATGAAAGTGAAAGAAAAGAGTGAAAAAGTTGGCTGAAAACTCAACATTTCAGAAAACTAAGATCATGGCATCTGGCCCTCCACTTCATGGCAAACAGGTGGGGAAACAATGGAAACAGTGACAGACTTTATTTTCTTGGGCTCCAAAATCATTACGGATAGTGGCTGTAATCATGAAATTAAAAGATGCTTGCTCCTTGGAAGAAAAGCTATGACCAATCTAGAAAACATGTTAAAAAGCAGAGACATTACTTTGCTGACAAAGGTCTGTCTAGTCAAGCTCTGGCTTTTCCAGTAGTCATGCACGGATGTGAGATTTGGACTATTAAGAAAGCTGAGCACCGAATAACTGATGCTTTTGAACTGTGGTGTTGGGAAAACTCTTGACAGTCCCTTGGACTGCAAGGAGATTTAGCCAGTCCATCCTAAAGGAAATCAGTCCTGGGTGTTCATTGGAAGGACTGATGCAGAAGTTGAAACTCCCAATACTTTGGCCACCTGATGCGAAGAACTGACTCTTGGAAAAGACCCTGATGCTGGGAATGATTGAAGGCAGGAGGAGAAGGGGACAATAGAGGATGAGATGGTTGGATAGCCAACTCGATAGACATGAGTTTGAGCAGACTTCGCATGTTGGTGATGGAAGGGAGGCCTGGTGTGCTACAGTCCATGGGCTTGCAAAGAGTCAGACACAACTGAGCAACCAAACTGAGCTGAACTGAACTGAAAAAAGAAACATAAGGCCCCAAATGGAGTCAGCTGTTCTCAGTCCACTTCAGCAAACCAAGACCAAGTACCTCATTTAAATACAACCTCTCTAAGCAACCTGGTGTGCTACAGTCCATGGGCTTGCAAAGAGTCAGACACAACTGAGCAACCAAACTGAGCTGAACTGAACTGAAAAAAGAAACATAAGGCCCCAAATGGAGTCAGCTGTTCTCAGTCCACTTCAGCAAACCAAGACCAAGTACCTCATTTAAATACAACCTCTCCAAGCAATGTAGTCTTAATCAGTCTGCAATTTTCTAGTCAGCACCAGTAAGGTACCCTGACACAGAGACCCAGACCGTTCCTCACATGCAAGTGACCTAAACCTGAAACAATCCACTCTTTCCCCTTTGGCATATAAATTCCTCCTATTTTGTACAGCTCTTCTCTACTTTATAAATGGGATGCTGCCTAATTCATGACTCAGTCAATAAAACCAATTCGATCTTCAAATTTACTAGGTTGACTTTTTGCATAGACAACTTCAGTATATGAACTTTATTTTCAAATTATATGCATGTATTATTCTACACAAATATCCATTGTAAAAATAAACTGCATGCAGTGAATCATTTCACACAAAGCAAGATGTACACCATGTGTTTTAAAAGCAACTATAAAAAAATGTCAATTCTTCAAGAAGTAATAACAATGTTATATGTGTAGCATAAATCTTTTCTGATATAAAAGCTTTATTTTTAGCCACTTCTAAGAAGGAAATGGCAACCCACTCCAGTATTCTTGCCTGGGGAATCCCAGGGATGGGGGCTACCATCTATGAGGTTGCACAGAGTCAGACACAACTGAAGCGACTTAGCAGCAGGAGCAGCAGGAAGAAGAGTTCATGAATTTGCAATAGTCTCTCCCCTTTTATACTAGATACTAGACTTTACTTCTTCTCCAACATTTCCTATTACCCCAAAGTCTATAGATCTATTCTTGGATCTTCATTAATTGTGTGTAAACTTCAAGCATGTATTTCCAGATATATGCATGTCTCCATACTATGTTCAAAACTGAGTTTAACTAATAAAAATTTTAATGAACTAATTTCAAAAAAAATCTTTTACGATACTATCTAAATGACATTGACAATTTTGTACGTGTGTGTTTAGAAGGTGGTGTGCTATTGATTGTCTTTCAACAGCAACAGAAGCAGTCTCCATGGCTCTTCTCTCTCCAGGGAATGTCTCCCTCTCTAATATAATGATAGGAAGTTGCCTGGGAAGAAATCCAGAGGTGTGTGCAGAGTAAGCAAGCTAACCACCATCCATCTGAAGAGACTTGAACCATGAGATTACAGGAAAAAGGGAGCCAACAAATTGCACACATGAGGTTCCTCCACTGCTTGTCTTAGATCTGTGATCATAAATGAACTTCTCATCAAAATCCCCAAGAATCTCCACAGCTGGATTGTCATTCTTTCTGGAAAGTAGTACTTTGCTGTTTAGATGGGGGAAGAAAAAGAAAATCCATTTTAAAAGTTGAAGAAATCCAGAGCTACCTGCCTTTGGCAGTGAACAAAAGCAGTTTTTCATATATAAACTGACATTGATTCTTAATTATAGAATACTTCCTAGCTTCGTCTCTTTGCAGATATAAATCCTTTTATCCTCACCTTGATTAAGAACAGAAATGTGAGTGAGACCAGTTTCAGTGTGGTGTCTGCTTGGAAATAGTTGGTTTTTCTTGTAACATAAATATACAAGGAAATATTACATTGTAGAATTACATCAAGCAAAGTGAGGCCACTCACATGCTGTCTTTTCCCCAGGAGATGCTGGATTTTTCAAAAGTACAGTTGTTTTGCACTTTACTGAATAATAGAGGAAATTTAGCCAGGTAAGGTCAATGTCAATTTTGGTGCATCGTAACACTCAGGGTTTTAATTATACCACCAAAATGCGTGGACAGATAGAAAAATACTAACCAGTGTGAACACCAAGATCAGTTTCTTTCTTTTGCTATAATTCTGGAAATTATTATCATTCTCTATACAAAACACATGAGAGTTTTGTCTTCAGTTCAGTTCAGTTCAGTCGCTCAGTTGTGTCTGACTCTTTCCGACACCATGAATCACAGCACGCCAGGCCTCCCTTGACCAAAATTTAAACTGCAACTGATTATTACTATGGATGCCAAAGAAAATAAGCCACTTATTCTCTCTAAACTGGACTGTGCAATAATTGCCTGAGAGGTGCTATAAAGGTGAAGGATTCTTAGAAGTAAGTTTAATTTTCTTGCTAGGATACTTAACGGGAGATCAGTAATTGTCCTTGGATGGTTTTGTTGTTTATTCGTTTTTTTTTTTTTTCTAGTTTTTCAGAACTATTTAATAAGTTTTATAAACTTATATTCAGAGTGAGCATAATTGACTTGGAGTCATACATCATTATTTAGATTTCTACTAGGTTATTTTGAGCTCTGGTTCTCTATTATTTTTTTGGATTTTTTTATTTTATTTATTTATTTTTAATTTTTATTTTTACTTTATTTTACTTTACAATACTGTATTGGTTTTGCAATACATTGACATGAATCCACCACGGGTGTACATGCGTTCCCAAAATGAACCCTCTTCCCACCTCCCTCTCCATAACATCTCTCTGGGTCATCCCCGTGCACCAGCCCCAAGCATCCTGTATCCTGCATTGGACATAGACTGGCGATTTGTTTCTTACATGATAGTATACATGTTTCAATGCCATTTCTTTGTTTTTAAGCAACTTGTTTAGATTCGATCTCCAAGATAAATGACTGCACCTGTTTTGAAGACTTCAAAATTCACCCTTCAGAAGTACAAATTTTCATACCTATGTTTCTTAATCTTTGCAAGTTAATAGTGTAAAGACACTGATAAATCAAAATAATTTACTTGATGGAAGGTCACTGGATTGCATTAGTGGCTGAATTCATGAACTCTTGTAATAAAACACATTAAAGCATGTGAACTATTCATGTCATATAGGGTAGAGCTTGCTTATTGGGGATTGTAAATAGAATTTCCTGGAGAGCATATTCCTAAAATAGCAGACCTGTGACTCAAATGGAGAGATTTCAGAAGTTCTCCTCCACACTTATTAGATCAGTAAATATTTGCTTCACAGAAAAACAATGAATATTAACAATAATTATCTCTAACACTTCAATTTTGAAAATTCTAACAATTCCTATTTTGTTCCGTGTTTCAAATTCTATATGCCTTGTTTCTCAGCCTTTTACTCGTCAATGTATTTTTCAATATTTTTTTTATATCTATCATCTATCCTGTATGAATATGTGTAACAATCATTTTACCTTCCATTTCTTTGACAGCCCGTGTATTTTGTTTTCAGAGAATTTGAGATACTTCTCACATCTGTTCTGGGTTATGCTCTAATGTCTATTCTCAGTTCGATTCAGTTCAGTCAATCAGTCATGTCAGATTTTTTGTGACACCATGGACTGCAGCACGCCAGGCATCCCTGTCCGTCACCAACTCCCAGAGCTTGCTCAAACTCATGTCCATCAAGTCAATAATGCCATCCAACCATCTCATTCTCTGTTGTCCCCTTCTCCTCCTGCCCTCAATCTTTCCCAGCATCAGGGTCTTTTCAGATGAGTCAGCTCTTTGCATCAGGTGGCCAAAGTATTGGACTTTCAGCTTCAACATCACTTCTTCCAATGAACACCCAGGACTGATCTCCTTTAGGATTGACTGGTTGGATCTCCTTGCAGTCCAAGGGACTCTCAGGAATCTTCTCCAACACCACAGTTCAAAAGCATCAATTCTTCGGTGCTCAGCTTTCTTTATAGTACAACTCTCACACCCATACATGACTCCTGGAAAAACCATAGCTTTGACTAAATGGGCCTTTGTTGGTAAAGTAATGTCTCTGCTTTTTAATATGCTGGCTAGATTGGTCATAGCTTTTCTTTCAAGTAGCAAGCGTCTTTTAATTTCATGGATGCAGTCACCATCTGCAGCGATTTTGGAGCCCAGAAAAATAGTCTCTCACTATTTCCATTGTTTCCACATCTATTTGCCATGAAGTGATGGGACCAGATGCCATGATCTTAGTTTTATGAATATTAAATTTAGCCAACTTTATCATTCTCCTCTTTCACCTTCATCAAGGGGCTCTTTAGTTCTTCTTCACTTTCTCCCATAAGGGTGGTGTCATCTGCGTATCTGAAGTTATTGATATTTCTGCCAGCAATCTTGATTCCAGCTTGTGCTTCATCCAGCCCAGCATTCTGCATGATGTACTCTTCATATAAGTTAAATAAGCTGGATGAAAATATACAGCCTTGATGTACTCCTTTCCCGATTTAGAACCAGTCTGTTGTTCCATGTCCACCTCTAACTTGCTTCTTGACCTGAATACAGATTTCTCAGGAGGCAGGTCAGGTGTGCTGGTATTCCCATCTCTTTAAGAATTTTCCACACTTTGTTGTGATCCACTCAGCCAAACGCTTTGGCATAGTCAATAAAGCAGAAGTAGATGTCTTCTTGCTTTTTCAGTGATCCAGCAGATGTTGGCAATTTGATCTCAGGTTTCTCTGCCTTTTCTAAATCCAGCTTGTATATCTATCTCAATTCTATGTTTATATATATCTTTGCAACGAATTTGGTATTTTCAGACTGTGTGTTCTTTACACAGAAAGAAAACTTGTTATACAATTTATTTTGCGTAGTTTTACTCTGTTATTTCTCTATATAAAAAAATCAGTGTCAAAGTGCTCATTTTACTTAGTTTGTTGCATTTTTATGATTATGATCTGACTTTCTTTCCCATTGGAAGAAAATAGGAATGACCAAGAACGGTGACTCACAATTAAGCAATGAAAGGAACAAATGCTAGCACTCCGGCAGGTTTCATCCTACTGGGCTTTTCTGACCAGCCCCACCTGGAGATGGTTCTCCTTCTTGTCATCTCTGTCATATACATTCTGACACTGATGGGGAACACAGCGATCATACTGGTCTCATACTTTAACCCCAAACTCCACACACCCATGTATTTCTTCCTCTCCAATCTCTCCTTCCTGGACCTCTGTTTCACCACCAGTGTTGTGCCACAGATGCTTTGGAATCTCAAGGGGCCTGACAAGACCATTAGCTACACTGGTTGTGTGATCCAGCTGTATGTTGCTTTGGGGCTGGGCTCCACGGAGTGTGTCCTGCTGACTGTTATGGCCTATGACCGCTTCAGTGCTATCTGTCGACCCCTCCACTATGGAGTGATCATGCACCCAAAGCTTCTCCAGCAGCTAGCAGCTCTGGCGTGGATCAGTGGCTTTGTGGAGTCCATGGTTCAGACCATCCTTGTTTTCCAGTTGCCTCTCTGCAGCCATCACATGGTGGATGACTTCACCTGTGAGGAGCCTGCCCTGATTAAGATTGCCTGTGTGGACACAACCTTCCTGGAAAATGAGCTCTCCATAGCTTCTGTCCTCTATGTGGTGATACCTCTGGGGCTTATTCTGGCCTCCTATGGCTGCATTGTTAGGAGTGTGCTGAGGATAAAATCCACTGGAGGCAGGAGGAGAGCATTTGGGACTTGTGGGTCCCACCTAATTGTTGTGGTTTTGTTTTTCGGGACTCTAGCTTCCATTTACATTCAACCCAAGAGCAAATACACACAGAGTTACAGTAAATTCCTCACCCTCTTCTACACTGTAGTGACACCCTCACTTAATCCTTTGATCTACACCCTGAGAAACAAAGAAGCTAAGTGGGCGCTAAGAAGGTTGCTGGGAAGAGACCCAAGTTAGGGAGAAATGTGAAATATCCTCACCCAATCCCTCAGATATTAAGGACTTTTAGCATCATCTAATTTTGGTTTTTCCTTTTGTTTGTAAAGATCACAGCAAAATCTCCTGAATAAAATGGTATGAAGTTTTCTTTCAGTGACATCCTGAAGCTGCCTACTATAAATCCTTATATTCCTTTCCAGAAATGTTATGTCTCTTTTTCCTTTTGGCTGTTTTCGAAAGATTCTATGAAGAAATAAATAAATATTTATAGTGGTGCATACGTATACATATTATAATTTTACAAATCCTGGACTTATTGGTCTAGAGATTAGCTAATGACAAGGTGGATATGTTCATGACAGATCTATTTTCTCATCACAGACGAAATCACCTGCCTCATAGAGATAGAACTTTCTTGAGAACTTTCTAATGTTCTCTAGATCTCTCATTCCACAGGCCGTAACTGTTCTGTCCATTGTTTACATACAAGCATAAAGGTCCACTGGAAAATCAACAATTACCTAACAGTTTTTCTTTCAGGGGATTATTGATTCTTGTTCATTTACTAGAGGCATCTGGGACTAAGTACATCCAGGGATTTTTCTGATCTCTTCCACCCACAGAGAAAGCTTCCAAGAGATATGAGCCATGAGACTGAATATTTCTCTTTTTACATCTCTTGTCCTCATGCAAAGAACTGACTTCTTGGAAAAGACTCTGATGCTGGGAGGGATTGGGGGCAGGAGGAGAAGGGGATGACAGAGGATGAGATGGCTGGATGGCATCACTGACTCGATGGATATGAGTCTGAGTGAACTCCGGGAGTTAGTGATGGACAGGGAGGCCTGGCGTGCTGCGATTCATGAGGTCGCAAAGAGTCGGACACGACTGAGTGACTGAATTGAACTGAACTGTCCTTACATAATGGCTCTCAATCTCTTTTGATCAATTCTTTAACTCTCTATCTGGAATCTAAGCAAATATGCATTAGAATTTTAAGTATTGTCATTTTATCCGAATATCTATATTCGTCACTATATATAGATTTCTTTACCAAATCATGTGTTTGGCCTCCTATGTGTTATTCATTTTTATGGATATCATAACTTTAGAAAATAATTCTCTTCATATTGAATATAAAGTTTTATCTGTTCTAATAACATACCTTCAGAGAAGGCAATGGCACCCCACTCCAGTACTCTTGCCTGGAAAATCCCATGGATGAAGGAGCCTGGTAGACTGCAGTCCATGGGGTCGCTAGGAGTCGGATATGACTGAGCGACTTCACTTTCACTTTTCACTTTCATGCATTGGAGAAGGAAATGGCAACCCACTCCAGTGTTCTTGCCTGGAGAATCCCAGGGATGGGGGAGCCTGGTGGGGTCCATCTATGGGGTCGCACAGAGTTGGACAGGATTGAAGTGACTTAGCAGCAGCAGCAGCAGCAATAACGTAGTTTAAAATTTTGGTAATATGTTCAGTATAAAATATCGACCTTATTTTACCCATTTCCACATAGTTATTTGTTTATAAAATATTATCAATAGTTTATTGGCTTTAATTCTAGAACCTGCTTAGATATACTTGCAACATGCTATCGCTATAGTCTGTTTTTTTCTTAAATAGGGACTTCCCTGGTGGTCCAGTGGTTAAGACTGCATGCTTCCAAAACAGGAGGCATGGTTTGATCCCTGGTTGGGGAACTAATTTCCCAGATGCTGTGTGCTGTTGCCAAAAAAATTAATTCTTTTAATAGAGATTAATTCCTAGATTATTATAACAAAGATAAATTCTTTCTGGCTATATTAAGAAGTTGAATAAATTAGTAAAGAAAAGCAACTATATTGGAGAAGAAACTATATGATTTAGTCAGAGGCATTGATTAGGTTAACAAGTGATATCTAAGTAAACTTTCTATATCTCTGTTCATAAGATAAAATTTTATTGACATAATAATTAAAACTGGTTATATTCAAATCAAATTACTTCACTGATTGATTAGGACAGGTAAATGCTTACTAAGCAACAAGATTACCCAAATCATTTAAAATCTTATAATTTTAAGTATACAATAAATTTTTTAAAGCTATTGAAAATGATATCCTTATGTCCACATTAGGATAGAACATTAATACTTTCCATATATTCTTTTTATATGTAGTAGAGTAATTTAAAAAATACGATAAGTCTATAAGAAGATTTACTGTAAAGCATACAAAAAAGACATACCATGTGAATACTAGCCAAAAAAGAAGGCTGGAATGATCTTACTAGTATCAAAAAGGGTAGCCTTTAAGGGAAGAACTATTATTAGGAATAAGGAGAGACATTGCATAAAGTAAACTGTTTAGTTAACTTGAAAGCTATAATAATCTTAAATTAATATGTTTTCTATCAAATAACCTCAAAATATAAAGCAAAACCTAACAAGTAAGAAAGGAAATAGGCAAATTCACAGCCAGAATTAGAAGGAAAATTGATAGAAAAGATATACAAACATAAATGAATAAGGATATAGAAAATATAAAAAGCACAGCAAAAATTACAAAATAAATATAGTAAAACCACTGAAGGCTTAAAGACATACAAAAATTTTTC
>SJYR01004651.1:54285-71907 GCA_006410655.1 Kobus ellipsiprymnus
TAAAATGAGGCCAGAAATCAGAAACATGGTGAACAAAATATTAGTGCTCTTAATTTGTAAAACTTTCAAATAATGGAAAATAGATATACAATAATTTAAAATAAACCATGTATGTTAACAAGCACTTTAAAATTATCAATATCATGCCAATTTTGTTTCATGTATTTAGTCAACTAAACTTTCCTGCCTAACCTCTCCTTTTCCCTCTGCACAGGTTTGCCCTGGCAAGTTCTGAAATTGCGCTTATCAAGCTAGAGGCACAGAGGAAGATGCACAAGATGGAAAGCAGGGACTCAGCTCACCCAAATCCACACAGCAAGGTCTCAGGTGGGAATAGGCCGAAGCTCAGGAAACACAGAATCTTTACGTGTAAATTAAGTGTCACTCGACAGTGGACATTTTAATTACTAATGTGAAAATACTTTATTACTATAAGTGGACACTTTTACCATTTGTAAATGACCAAAAAATCATAGCACACTCTGAAGCTATAAACCAGGACCAAGGAAAGAATGCTACATGGTACAAGCAAGATGAATAAAGGAATAAAACTATTCTTGTGTTTAACCACATCCCATGAGTAATCTCACCATTACTATATCAGTGGGTAAACATGGACTGAGTTTTGCTAGGTTCCAGGTACTCTGACAAGTATGTCACGTGTGATACCTCGCTTATCGCCTACCACCCTAGGAACCTGAAACTGTTATTTCACTCACTATAGTTTTGAAATCTTTACCTTCTAGAAGTTTGATAACTTTCCCTGGGAATTAGAACTTCAGTTAGTCAGAATCTGGAGTCCCATGACCTTATCAAATAAGAAATACTCTCCTTCGGATCGTAGGAAGTCCTGCCTCCTTAGCATAATATACATCAGTCCCTTTGTGATATGGTCCTTTAAAAAATCTTCCAAGTGTATTTCTTGTCATTTCCTAACATACTCTTATAAGAGTTACAGTACACTATTTAGGCCATTCTGATAAAATATATTCTCCTTAGGAGACACAAAATTATTCAGTAAAGATTGATTACTTACTATATGCAAAGTAAACATAAAAAATTAAAACACTTCAACATGAGATTTTTTAATTCTCTTCTCAGTGTAACCTAGCTGAGCTATTATTTATTTTTAGATATTTTCCTGCTCTTAATATTATTCGGTTAATTTTCTAGTCATTTAAACGTTATTCTGTAAAAGCTTAGCCAGGGAATTCCCTGTCGGTCTGGTGGCTAGGACTCTGCTCTTTCATTGCCAAGGGCATAAATTCACCTGGTTGGGGAACTAAGATCCCACAAGTTGCAAGCACAACTCCCCCCAAAAAATTAAATTAAGATTTTATTTTTAATTGTGAGTAAATAATAAAATGAACCTATTGTAATTGTCATAATACTCCATGCTGGTCCCAGTCTTTATCCTGAAGATGTTTCTGTACTGTGGGTAGCTTACACACTAGATTTAAAATGTTCTTTTCAGAACTGAAGGACTTATTTGTAATCACAGCATTGGTAATGTCATTCTTACATAATATAACATCTTGGAATTATTTTATGTTTTCAAAGCACTTTGATATACATTGTAAATATTAATGACTACCAAGTAAGTAGAGGGAGCCATAGAGCCAAAGATAAGGTTAAAAAGTTCTTTTGGTGCCCTCTATGTCAAAATCTTAGAAACGCATTATTAAGGGAATCATTTGCAATATGGGTTATCAGTTCTCTCTTTTTTTTCTAAGTTTTTAATTTAAGGTATTCCAACTTAAATTGATATTGTTAAAATTCTTAGGACTTTTGATGCCATTTTAGAACAGTCAGAATTTAGCAGATAATCTAGTCATTTTAATGAAATCTAGAATTGCTTAGCAAGATTATTCAAATTGATAATTAACATTTTCTTACCATTTATTATAGTATACATAAGTGTGTTTGACCTTTACATCAGAATTTAATAGTGAAATTGGCATCATTTTACAAATGAGGAAACTGAAGCATGATTTGTTTCCTTGCTAGTGAGTAAAGAGCAGTTAAAGCAGAATACAAGTTTTCTTACTACCAGCCCTCAGCAATCTCATTGATTTCTTTCTTTAATTACAGTTGACTCTTTAACAACATGGGTTTGAACTGTGTGGATTCACTTATATATAGATATTTTTCAATAAATAATACAGCACTACACAATCTGTGGTGGATTGAACTCACAGTGCAGAACAGGATACAGTGGAACCAAAAATAAAGAGGGTCAACTATAAATTATACAAGGAGTTCTGGCTGTGTGGAGGGTCAGCACCCCAACCCTTGTGTTAGGGGTCAATTGTACCTCGAAGTGGAACAACTTACAGAAATATCCTACAAGTACAGTCAGCTCTTCACACGCATGGGTTCCACATTCATGGATTTAACCAACGAAGGGTAGAAAATATTTGGAAAAAAATTCCAGAAAATTTGAAAAACAAAATCA
This sequence comes from Kobus ellipsiprymnus, assembly GCA_006410655.1. Taxonomy (NCBI): domain Eukaryota; kingdom Metazoa; phylum Chordata; class Mammalia; order Artiodactyla; family Bovidae; genus Kobus; species Kobus ellipsiprymnus. Next base: position 56,741 of record SJYR01004651.1, read on the forward strand.
ATTTGCCTCACACCAGCAACTACTTCCTTGGAAGAAAGGAATGAAAAACCTAGACAGCATATTAAAAACTTGAGACATTACTTTGCCAACAAAGGTCCGTATAGTCAAAGCTACAGTTTTTCCAGCAGTCACATATGGACGTGAGACTAGGGCCATAAAGAAGACTGAATGCCAAAGAACTGATGCTTTTGAACTGTGGTGTTGGAGAAGACTCTTGAGAGTCCTTTAGACTGCAAGGAGATCAAAACAGTCATTGATATCCTAAAGGCAATCAATCCTAAATATTCATTGGAAGGACTGATGCTGAAGCTCCAATATTTTGACCATCTGATGCGAAGAGCTGACTCCTTAGAAAAGACTCTGATGCTGGGAAAGATTGAAGGCAGGAGGAGAAGGGGAAGACACAGGATGAGATGGTTGGATGGCATCACTGACTCAATGGACATGAGTTTGAGTAAACTCTGGGAGATGGTGAAGGACAGGGAAGCCTGGCATGCTGCAGTCCATGGGGTCCCAACGACTGAGAAACTGATAACAATAGCAGCAACTACTTCCGTAGCATTTACATTGTATTTACAACTATTTACATAGCATTTTATTGTATTGAGTATTTTAAGTACTCTAGAGATGATTTAAAGTATATGGAAGGATGTGCATGGGTTAAGGGCAAATACAAACTCCATTTTAGTTAAGGGACTCAAGCTTTCTCTGAGTTTGGTATCCAAAGAGGGTCCTGGAACTAATCCTCCATGGATACCAATGGACAACTGTATAGGACCACAAACCACAGATGTTCTCCTTTAAAAGTAAAGGTTGTAAGCTACACACAGAAAGAATGGGGATGTCACAGCTACCCTACAATTCTAAATTTAAAGTCTTTATTCCCTAAGGGAAAAATAATCACTCAAGAGGCAAAAATGCCAGCTGAAATTAAATATCTCTGAAAATTTGGATCTATCCAGGACTAACATGTTAGCTAAGAGGAACCGTAAACTATTCTCTTGGTACAAATTCCTTTCTAAGACACATTAAACAAGATACAGGAAAAATGTGTTAGGGAAAGTGATAGCATAAAATCATTTTGAAAAATTATCTCTTTTTTTCTATTTGTAGAAGCAATGCAAATCTATTGTAATATGCAACCTAGAAATAAGTATTGTTTACATTTTAATGGATTTAATACTAGTTTTTTCCTATGCGCATATTTTTTAAATGGTTGGTGCTGTGGTATAAGTACTGTTTTATATCCTGATTTTCTTACTTAATCTACCTTGTTGAGTTTAAAAAACCTATTTAATGGGTGCAATTCAGTTTACGGATGTAATATAATTTAATCATTTCTCTAGTTAAACAGGACTTCCCTGGTGGCTCAGACGGTAAAGGGTCTGTCTACAATGCGGGAGACCCGGGTTTGATCCCTGGGTTGGGAAGAGCCCCTGGAGAAGGAAATGGCAATCCACTCCAGGACTATTTCCTGGAAAATCCCGTGGACAGAGGAGCCTGGTGGGCTACAGCCCATGGGGTCGCAAAGAGTCGGACATGACTGAGTGACTTCACTTCACTTCTAGTTAAACAATATCTAGGTTATTGCATTTTTCCATTATCAATAAACTTTGAATAGCTTTGTATATAAATTCTCCTTCTAACTTTAGGTCTTATTGGATCAAGAGTTGAGCATATTTTAAGATGCTTAATGCAAGTTGCCAAATTGCTTTTCAGTAAATCTTTAATATCAATTGCTTTTTTTAAAAGGTATCCATGAAAACATTCATTCATTTAAGTTCATGAAATGTTCATTTGTCCTATACTGCACATCAGGCACTTGCTAGGTACTTGCATAACTTCAGTCAGTGAAGGAGACAAAGATCCCTTAATCCTAAAGAAGACAGACAAAGCAAAAGTCTAACCAAAAGCACACAGCGTTATAAACAAACAATAAATCAAAGCAGTAAGAATTAAACCTCACCACCGAAGTTTGAATTGCTTCATAATGGAAAAAATAAAGAAGTTTCTGTAATACTTTAATTAACTTGCTTTGTAGTGGGGTTTGGGGCCAAACTTTCCTGGTTATTTATTTATTTATGAAGAAACATTACTTTTTGGCTTTTGGCTAAGATCAAGTATGAAGAAACACAGCCCAGGCAGTAATCCTCCCTTCATGGAAGAATTTCCTGTTTCTGTGCTCTAAAATTCTTACTTGTGTACCACTAAATAGATTCATCCTTGTAACAATGCGTTTTCAAAATTTTGTGCAGATGGCACCATAGGACAAATCGTGAAGTAGGTATGGCTTTCCTGCAGACCCTAGCATTCTTCTGTATCACTTTCCCTCTGGATAGTGCCTTTCCTTGGCTTTTAAAAACCTGGTCTCCAAAAGAAACCAAAGGAAATCATTTTATAGTAAAACCAAATTATAATAAGGGTTAAATGACATACTCGCTTTTTCGTTAAAGTATTTAGACTTCAGTGGAAAACAAAACCTTACACAGTAGCCCCCCCACCCCCCAGTATGGGTGGGGAATATATTCCAAGACCCCCAGTGGAGGCCTGAATCCACGGATAGTGCTGAACCTTATATATACTATGTTTTTCTCCTGTAAATAAAACATAAAGTTTAATTTCTAAATTAGGCACAGCAAGAGATTAACAACAATAACTAGTAATAAAATAGAACTATAGCAATATACACATAATATACATTGTGTGAATGTAGTTTCTTTCTCAATTTCAGAATACTTATTGTGCAAATTTAATGCCTTTTGCCTCTTAACTAAGCACTCATCACACACTCTGGCTGTAACTTTTGCAGTTTGAGGTATGATAGCAAAACTAGCACAAATTTCTTTTTACTTCTTCATAATTTAAAGGACAGAAGATTTATTCTTACCATACAGCTTGGCATAGAACTATTTTTCTTTCCTTATTAAGTTGAGAACTTTCATCTTTTCACTTAAAGGAAGCACTTTACAGCTTCTCTTCAGCATATCCAAATTTCCAGCATCACTATGCTTGTTCTTTGGGCCCCTATTATGTAAGATAAGAGTCACCTGAAGATAAGCACCATAATACAGAAAAGTTGTTTTGATAACCAAGATGGCTACTAAGTGACTGACAGGCCCAATTCGTGGATCATTCATATCCAGGGTAGAATGGAGCTGGACAATGCAAGATTTCATCACACTACTCAGAATGGTGCACAGTTTAAAATTTAAAAATTCTTTATTTCTGGAATTTTCCATTTAATAGTTTTGGATCCAGCTGACCAGGGTAACAGACTGAGGAAAGCAAAACCATGGATAATGATAAGAGGGGACTAAAAAAGAAAAAATAAATCAACCTCAGAATATACTTTCAGACTTTATGGGACAAATTTCCCTGTATTAGAGACTACTATGTTTCTATCCTGGTATAATCGTGCTAAGTGCTAGGTCACTTCAGTCGTGTCCGACCCTGTGCGACCCCATAGACAGCAGCCCACCAGGCTCCCCTGTCCCTGGGATTCTCCAGGCAAGAACATTGGAGTGGGTTGCCATTTAACAAGAGGCTAATTCAGTGGATGAATCCAGGTGACTTCAGGATAATAATACAGCTAACATTTATTGGATGCTTATTATGTGTTGGGCACTGTGATAAGAATTTTACTCATCACTGCAGCCCTATAAAACTGTTATTCCAATTGTACAGAGGAGGATGAGGCTCAAGGAGGTTAAGAAGTTTGCTGAACATTATAAAGATGGTAAATGGTAGGCCTGGGCATGAGTCAGGCTGCAGGATTCCAGCACTCACCCTGTAGTTCTGCTGGTCTCCTTCCTAAGAGACCTCAGAGGGTCCCTTGTCAGCCTCCTCTGGATCACCTAACGAAATCCTCCTCTACACATTAGCTAATATGCCAACGGAGCTTCTTTTAATTCTTTTAATGTTTGTTATGAAATGCAAATACATGAGAGAAGAGGGAACCATAATATGCTATCAACTGTTTCCACTTTGGCATGAATACCAGATGTGGAAGCAGGTTTGTGTTAAAGTGACGAGAATGAATCCATAGGAACCTTGGGATGGGATAGGGCAGTCAGAGACAAGGACAAAGTACAGGTGGAAAAGGTGACCTTGCCAAAGACAAGGCACCACAGGGAAATTCACAGTGTGTTTTTCCAGCTGGAACTTGGTTCAGTAAAATGTCTTGGAAGCAGTGCTTCTCAGAGGATCATCTGCATTAGAAATGCTTGGGTACCAGTTAAAAATACAATTCCTCAGCATCTATCAAGTGGTATTTCTGCAGCATCTACCAAGTGGTATTTCTGCAGTGTGTTCTGGAGGTTGGACAGACCCTTTAAGAGGGAGAAGTGTGTGGACAAAGAGGGTCAGAACTGATTGCCCAAGCCATTGTCTTAGTAACATGGTTTTGGGGGGCAAAAAAGGGTGGGTACATGAGAATCTCAGGCCATTCTCTCTAATATTATCTGGTTCCACCTCTGCCTCCTTTTCCTCCTGCCCACCACTTCCTCAGTCCCTGAGCACCCCAGGATCTCAAGAAGTATAGGATGCAGGACCACGGCTCCAGTGAACCATCACGTTCCAAATTACCCCCTCGGCCTAGATCCTCTCTGCCTCTGGATATGAGGTTTCAGCACAGGCACTGAAAATTTCCAGGGGCTGCTGAAACTGGAGCTTCTAGACCACCAACCTGGATAGTCACTGCAACAATTCTTGGAGTCATTAAGCAGTGCAGAAACAGCACTAAAAGGGAAAAGATAGTTTGTTGGCACAGAAAACTTACACTGAAAATATGAACGTGAATTTCCTAATTTCACTCCTACTGATGTGAAAAACTGTGAGAAGAGGACTTCTAGGCAGGGATGTTTTTCAGTTCTGTTGTAATACAGATCCTTTTGTCATGAAAAGGTACAGGCCTTCTAACCCCTTTAATGACAAGTTAGAGGCCTGAGGGAAGGGCAGTTACATTTCACAATGACTAATTAACTTGGTTGAATTACAACTTGCAGTAGAAAATTTTCCCAGAGAAATCAGTCTTTTTTTTTTTCTGGAGGTTCTCCAGAGGAAGGCAAGTATAAGCAAGATATTAAACCACGTTGTTCTTTGTTCTCACAAAATACCATTGGTTGTATTACCAGTGACTCAAAGATTCTTATTAATTTTTCAGGATTTTAGTGGCTCAAAAAGAAAAAACAAATGTTATATCAATGGAACCAAATATAGGTGATAATAAATATAATGCAAATTAGAAGTGGCACCCAGAGTGTACTTTGCAAAAATTCTGTTATTTGTAATTAAGAGATTTCTGAGTCATTCATATTAAGATGGATTATAAATTTGTAGGTTTGTGGTAACTAAACTGGGTTAAATGTATATACACAATGTTCTTTGAAATACTTATGATTTTAGATCCTTCATCTGGATTTATTTAATCTTCTTTGGGTCCTGTCCCTAGTAAACCACCAGGGTTTTGTAGAATAAAGAACAATTCATAAGAGTTTCACAATCTCTCTGAGGTCTGCAATCAAATAATAGACAATAAAGAATATGTTTTTCCATGAGGAAGTCGTAATCTCCTGTGTTAGTTTCCTATCACTTCTATTAGAAGTTAGAATAAATTCAGTAACTTAAAACAATACAAACGTGTTTTCTAGTAGTTTTGGAGGTGAGCAATCCAAAATAAGCATCACTGCACCAAAACCAAGGTATTGGCAGGACTATGCTCCTTCTGAAGGCTCTCAGAGTCAGTTTCATGCATTTTCCAGATTCTAGAGGCTGTCTGCATTTCTTGGCTTGCAGCCCCATTTTTCATCTTCAATATCAGAAGCATAGCATCTGCCAATCTCTTTCTCAGACTCTGATCCTCCTGTCTCCTTATAAAGACCCTTGAAATTTCACTCCTGAATATAGGATAATCTCCCCATCTCAAATCCCTTTTGCCATATAAGGTGATCTATCCACAAATTCCAGGGATTAGAGCATGGACATCTTTGCAGGGTCAATATTTGTCCTACCATGTCTCCTCACCTAACCACCCACTACCAAAAATTGCAATGTTTACCCACTACAGAATTTTTCATTGTGATTGGGTATAAGCAAAAGAAATAAAATCAGGTTTTCTGAAGCAGAAAAGGAATTAATTATTGGAACGACAGCTGGAAAGTAGTAGAAAGGCTGGTAAAATGGTCACAGATAGGATCCAAGGGATGGGGGCAGCCAGAAGCACAGCCAAAATCTTAGCCGGGGAAGACTCTTGTGAGGACTCTGCAACCTGGCACTGTGCTCCCTGCCACTGCTTCCCTGTGCCCCAGACACTCCACTGGTGCTGCTGTTACCAGACTCTGGATATAGCTATTGCATCTATATTGGATTCTAAGTAATTTCCTGGAGCCATGTGTGAGTGGGTAAAAAGGGCGTCTGATGAGTGAGGCTTAGGTCATCTGCTTGCAGCTACTTGCTGGCTGGGGAGGGGGTGGGATGGGGTAGGAAGAGGGTTTCTCTGCTCCATTGAGGCTACCACAGTGGGAAACCCTACCTGCCTCCTACCTCCTCTAGGATGCCCACAAAGAAGTAGGTCCTGCAGCTGGGCAACTGAAAAATGGCAAATGTCCACTGGACTGTTCAGACTAAGGAACAGGTACATGCTGGGCTTGATAGCCAGGCTGCACCTTTGAAGGATCCTGAACCACTAGGTAAAATTGGAAGCTGCCCATGCTTGTGCATAGCGTTTGCTACACTTTGATATCAGATCCTCACCTCTGTGAGATCCACGTCACTCAAGAAAATGTCTAGGTGGCTGCCGTTTTTTTTTTTTTACCTTTTCCTTCTCTTATTCTTTCTCTTTAATGATATGACCGCCATACCCAGATTTCTTACCTTCTTCTCCCTCAACTGTAAGGAATATAAGCATGACAATAGTCCCTTGAATATGTCTAGGCACGACCTCCTATCCTTAATATACGAGGATGACATGGTAACTCATGAAATGATTCATTGTTCGACTTGTTTTTCAAGGCGTGGTAAAGAGTTTATTCTAATGTATCCTTTTCTCTGCCCAGGGCTTCTGGTAACTATTTGATAGTTCTGCCTACTATCTTTTGCTTTGCCATCTGACATGGACTATAGTCAAATCTTTACCCTTGGCCCAAATAATGTTGAATTCCAACCATAAAACTAAACTGGCCTAGGACGATAGCAGGTAAATGCTGTGAAACAGGTGAGATGATTAGAATAAGGAGAATAAAAATAAAGAAATCAAAAGGAGATGCTTATGTTTTAAGACAAACAAGATGGGGAAAAAACCTTCACTAACTTGAAAAACACACCTTTAGTATGACTTCTCTTTCCAAAATACCTAGAAACTTCGGAAGGAAAGGTCTAGAAAGGACCCTGTGTCAACTCTGGTCAAAGCTCTAAGATGCAGGTCTTGGTTAGTGTGGCTCTAACATCAAGACTGGCAAGGACAAAAATAAAGGTGCCTTAAAAATATCTATGCCCTTTGGCCTAATAATTCCAGTTATAGAAATCTAGCCTTAGGAAGTAAGTAGAGATATGAAAAGAAGTCTGATGCACAAAATTTATTTAAAAGCTAATTATAAAATAAGAATTTGGAAACAATCTATAAGTCCAGTAATAGCAATAGCTAATGCTTACTAAGCTTTTAATTTGTATAAGCCATGTTACTAAGCACTTTGTATGAACTATCTCATCAAACCTCACAATGAAGTATTATTATTACTATCCAATTTGACAAGTGAAGAAACTGAGTCACAAAGCAGTTAAGTAATTTGCCCAGGGCCATGCAACTCCAGGTGATGGAGCCAAGATTTGAACAGTTTCATCCAAATCCAAAGCTGTTATTTGAAATCACCAAGATACACAGTTTCTCAATGGGAGAGTGATAGAATAAACACAGTATAAACGTGATGAAATATTTAATTGCCAGTAGTATGATGATTGTGAACAAGTTTTAATAAAACTTTTCAATGTTCATGATGTAGTATTGAATAAAAAAACCCAGATACAACATTTAGTAAAGAGTATAATCTCCACTAGGGCATAGATATACACCAAAGACTGTTAACAAATATAAAAAAAATTATTGTTTCTAGTTTTTGAACAAATACAAAATTGTATTTTCTTTTTCATACTCTTCTATGCTTTTCAAGCATCCTGTAGTTAGCATGTGTGTGTGTTACTTGTTCAGTCGTGTCTGACTCTTTGCAACCATGTGGACTGTAGGCCTCCAGGCTCCCCAGTCCATGGAATTCTCTAGGCAAGAATACTGGAGGCCATTCCCTTCTCCAGGGGATCTTCCTGACTCAGGAATTTAACCTGGGTCTCCTGCATTGCAGGCAGATTCTTTACCTTCTGAGCCACCGTAGCTTGCATAAAATAGTTGGTGTTCAGAAGAAAATAACTCTAGGCTGGAAGAGTCTAAGAATCAACGCTCAGTGGGTTAGTCCAACCATAGGCCTTTGAGGTGGGTCCTGAGCCCTACAAGGCCAGGCAGCTCTAACACACTGGCCAGCCCCTAGGGACAATGGCTAAGTCTCAGCAGGGGAGCTCTGCTTGCTGGGCTGGCTGAGCTGCCCCACCTGCAGCCATCCTGATAGAAAGCGAGATTGTTAATTAATGGGGCCAGCGACCAGCATAAATCACATGCCAGAACCAGGTAGGAATTTTTACTCTTGGATCTCTGCCTAGGTGGCTTTGGACATGTCATTTATCCTTATTATGCCTTTGTTGCCTCATCTTTAAATGAGAACAATAGTATTATCTACCTGATTGGGTTGTTGTAAGGATTAAATGAGAGAAAGCATGTAAAGTCTAGTGCATTATCTGGAATGTAATTAGTACTCAATAAATCATCACTTTAAAAGAATAACAAAACACATTTTGCCCCATGGTAGATGTGGAGGAAAAGGCTGAGGAGACTGGTTTGACATTATCCGTAAGACACAGATGGAATACATTATTGCAAAAGTTAATTCCTTTTGAGTAGATCTGATTAAATTAAGCTGGTATTCAGTGGGCCAAAGAATGCAGTTATGCTTCTAGTTTTGTCCAAGAATAAGAAACTACATCTTTTAAAAAAAAATTCCCAACTCCCTATAAACACGTTCCCTTCTGTTAAGACTAACTCTAGTGTCCAATGTCAGTGTGTATAAATTATATAAAAATTTTTACCAAATTAGAAATGATTTGGGGTTTCTAAGTATACTCAAATATGTGCTGTGAGAGTAATAAGCATAATTTAATGTTCTGCTGCACAGACAGAATTGTCTGTTTACAGACAATACCACAGACATTAAACAAATAACAAAAATACTGTGAGACTTTTTTCCAGCGTTTTAGGCAATACACTGATCATCAGAGTTGATATAAACAATGTTTTTAGTCATGGAAGCTGGATCAAGGGTTAGGGCTTTTTTTCCCTTCTCTTTTATTTTTCTTTTAAAATTATTTTCTCTTTTTACAGTTATTGCTTTTATAATGAAAAATATTGTGTGATTTTAAAAGAAATGACCTTAGCCACTTGGTGGCAGTATGCTGTGAAGAATATATAGTCTACATGACTTCATTTTCGTCCCATGCTTAAAAATTTTATCATTGACTTGATTTCTTCTCTGACAATTTTGCTTATAATTGTCTTACTTCAGATACATGATTATTTATGAAATTACCTTCTCACAATTAAGCACATTTTTTAAATGGCTTCATTACTCTAACCTGGTCAATTCAAAAATATGATAACAAAAGATTCTAAAGGAAGATTATGTTTCTTCTCTATTAGGGCTAATAAAGCCCTAGTAAGATATAAAAATTATTTTTATGTGATGCAAATTAATAACTGATGTTTCATTGCCAAATAACCACCTGTAGTTTATGCAACAGAATTATATTAACCTGTGTTTGAAAGCTAGCAACATTATATATTATTTTTAAATAAAATGCTAATTCAAAAATAATAAAAAATGAGAACAAAATAATCCAGCAACATATGCTATAAACCTATGATTCTGCCAAACTAAAAGTTGTATTACATTTTAATGTCATGTTTTTCTTAAAATTAGATGAATAATCTTGGCTGTTGGCCATTGGTGATGGAACCACACACAGGGGAAAAAAAGAGATTTACAGAAGCACTGAGGAGCCAGAAAGAGTTTCTGATTTGTCACAATTCAGAGTAGGGCTTCCCAAGAGGCACTGGTGGTAAAGAACCCACCTGCCGATGCAGGAGACATAAAAAGACGGTAGTTCAATCCCTGGGTTGGGAAGACCACCTGGAGGAGGACACGTCAACCCACTCCAGTATTCTTGCCTGGAGAATCCCATGGACAGAGGAGCCTGGTGGGCTCCAGTCCATAGGGTCGCACAGAGTCAGGCATGACAGAAGCGACTGAGCATGCAGCATGCACAGTTCAGAGTGAAACATTTCCCTCTTGCTGTGGAGAGGCGAGATAAAAACACAGGAGAGAACTTTGGGCTTTTCTGATGTTTTCATCTCTTAAAATTCCCTACCCATGGGTCTTAGAAAACTCCTCTTCAGTTGAGCCTGTGTTTGCAACCAGATCAGCCTTTTATAATCATTTCCAAAGACCCATAGGGACCTTTTTATTGGAACTCTGTGATATTTTTGTCAAAAAGAGTTGCCCCAGCCATATAGCTTGGATAAAAGCCTGTGATATCCCTGCAGCAGTTAAGGACATCTCAAGTTGTGATCTCTCCCTGACCCCCACTGTAATTCTTTTAGAAGAAGAATTTGAACACTAAAATCAGAATGACTGAATACACAGGGTTTGAGGTCCTCTTGGGGATCCAGAGCTTAGAACCACTTTCAGGAACATCTTCCATCAACTGGGAGAATCGTGTCCTTGAAATCACCTCTGGAAGCTTTTAATTATCAAGAGGGAGGAGGTGGGTGAGGAAGCTCCAGGACTCTTGAGTTCAGACTGAAAATGAGTTAGCTGTCAAGGAAGCTAGATGACCCCACCCTGGTCAGAAGCTTTCATTAGCAGTGTTCTGAGAGCCTTTATGAGGAGACAGGGCTGGCCAGGATCTTTGCCAGTGGGGAGGGAGCAGAGGGAAGTCATTAATGGCATTCCACCCTTATGTTATAACTTCAAAGTGTCTGCTAATCAAAACTGGGTTTCTTATATGGAGCCAAGATGTTGTTTGCCAACAGCATCTTGAAGATTATGCAAAGGCAAAAGTGTCACATCTTGGAGGCGCTTAAGGAAACCTAAACCTTATTGCATCATCTATTGGAAGGAATCAAGTAGAGACTGGTTGGGCATTTTCTTCTGGGTCAGTGAACGAAATAAAGCTCCTTGGTATTTGTTGCCTAGAAGTCTCATGAAATTAGTGGACACATCTTGAAGTCTTACAAACTCCAGGTAGTTTTTATTGTTCTTTGAATGTTTACTCCTTTGGGATTTATCCAATTTAATGAAAAGAAGAAAAGACACATATACTAGAAGGCTTTTACTCCATCTTTCCAGTCTATTACAGTTAGTGGTTTACTTTATTCATCTCCAAACAAGTATAGAAACTCTCTTAGGACACTGGGTAACCTGAGTGCAAAGAACGAAAAGCTTACACTATTTTCTTTTTGTTTAAGTTCCTCAGGTCACAGTGAAATCATTCCAACATGATACTCAGAATTCTGGACTTCTAATTGCTTCCATCTTTAAAAAACACCTTACTTCTGGTAAGAAAATACTGCTTAGGTTTGTTGAGTAGTCTTAGCAATCATTCATTTGAATGCTCCATACTGAAAAATCACGTTAGGCATAAGTTCTTGAGAGTAAGATATGCCATATGATTTACATAGGAAAATAACCAACAAAAATCCGCTTAAAATTGATTTTAAGGAATGTTTTAAGTAGATTCTGCCGGCTTTTGCTCTGGGTTAGAAACATTTTCATTTCAATTGGTGCTGGAGCTCAAGACCTCAAAAATTCTTCCTAAAAAATATCATTATTTAAATGTTTACCTTGTGCTAAAAGTTTCATGTACTTCATCTTTTTCAATCTTCAAAATAACTTCTTGAGGTAAGTGTTATGAGTCTATTTTACAGATGGGAAAACTGGAACTCAGAGACATTGAGGAACTTGTTTGGACTATAATTCAAATCTGATTTTCCAAATCCTAAAGTCTACTGTGCTCCTTCTCTTACACAAACCAGCTCCCATTTTATTTGTTAGTATGACTAGGTATTTTCCATTGATAAGCATATCAAGATGTTTTAGGCATAAAAAGATATGAGATCAGGTTGTGGAGCATTTATTTCCTTGCACAGAAATATGGCAGGAACAGTATAAAAACTTTTGCAGGTATCGATGTTCTTTGGACTTTTACTTATTTATTTAAAAAATATTCTGTGTTGCCAGGCACATATTCTATGTGCCAGTCACTATTTTGAGTACTGGGGAATCGGCAGTGAAAAAAAAAGAACAAAGCCCGTCTTTATGAAATGTCTTTTCTAGATAGATGAAAATGTTTTGGGAGGAGGTAGACAATAAACAAAACAAGAAAAGTAAGGTGGCAGTAAGCGTTATAAAGACCAAGCAATGTAAGGGTACTCTAAATTTTGTATTATGTGAATCAATTATGAGCCAAGTGCTTAGGTTCAGAAAAGATCCCTAATTACAGATGCCTACACAGACCAGCACCTTGGTGTTGCTGTGGGAACAGTAGCGGCTAGGAACTCATGGCTGCTTTATTAGGTAGACATCATTTTACAGAAGNGTGAATCAATTATGAGCCAAGTGCTTAGGTTCAGAAAAGATCCCTAATTACAGATGCCTACACAGACCAGCACCTTGGTGTTGCTGTGGGAACGGTGGCGGCTAGGAACTCATGGCTGCTTTATTAGGTAGACATCATTTTACAGAAGAGGAAGCTCGAGCTTTGGCAAGTTCATTATTATGCTCTGAGGTTACAGAGCTGATAAATGGCGGTATCTAATCGGAACCCAGGTATCTCGGCTTGTACTTTTGGTCACTCTGCTCTACTCCTCACACCCCTTTACCTGATCCCATGTTAACTTAGGGATTCTCCATCATCTTCTAGGCTCTAATGTCTGGCAGTCAGTCCTCCCATTAGTGGCTTGAAATTCTCAGCAATAGTATTTTAGTCCTAGGAAAACACTAACTCCATACCCCACAGGGACTAGGAGTGAACTAAGCCACATTGACCCCAGCCCACCAGCTGGCTTTAGGAGAGGGACTGGACAGCCTGCAGACCCCCAAGTGTATGTTAGGTGCAGCTGGGAAATAACTAGAGTAGGCCCAATTCAGTGCCTGTCATGTAGTATCTGATAAACATTTGTCAAAAGGAGGAAGGAGGATGGAAGGAGACAATACACGGCATGGCTTAGATACAACTCCCATGTGACAAATCATGTCTCAATTACAGTCTACATTTGAAAACAGAAAATAGGGTTTTTCATGTACTAGGGAGAAAATGTGGAGAAGGCAATGGCAACCCACTCTAGCACTCTTGCCTGGAAAATCCCATGGACGGAGGAGCCTGGTAGGCAGCCGTCCATGGGGGTCACTAAAAGTCGGACACGACTGAGCGACTTCACTTTTAATTTTCACTTTCATGCATTGGAGAAGGAAATGGCAACCCACTCCAGTGTTCTTGCCTGGAGAATCCCAGGGACAGGGGAGCCTGGTGGGCTGCCATCTATGGGGTCACACAGGGTCGGACATGACTGAAGCAACTTAGCAGCAGCAGCAGCAGGGAGAAAATGTGATGGGCCTGGCAGGTAATACATGTTGAATATATTATTTATTTAAAGATTTCAGGTGATTATTTCTACTTCAAAATTCAAAAGAAGCAGTGTTTCTAAAATAAAATATCAGTGCAAAATATAAGACAATTTGAATTTCTCTCTTATATATTGCTCTAAGTATAGTGCCCTTTTTCAGCAGGAAGAAATTCATGAACAGTAAATTTTGAAGAGTGGTGACAAACTGCACATAACTTCTATCTTGTACAAAAGGTTAAACAAACCAAAGAAAAAAACCTCAGTTGTGATTGTGGCCAGCTTTAGCCTCTGTCACAAGCAATTGGGAATTCTCACTTGTGTCAGACAAACCAAATGAGGTTCATCACTACACTTTTTAAAATATAAAATATGCAAGCACAAGCTCATAAAAAATGTCTAACACTGACCACATTTGCCAGAAACTCACTGACCTCAGAAACCCACTGACCTCAGATCCATGCAACCCAATCTTCTCAAACAAAAGATATTGTTGTGCAGTTTGGAATGGCAGTCACTTTACAGCCCAAGGTAAAGGTTAATTTTATTTCTTCTTCCTGTTTCCATTGAGATTAATGACCTTCACTTGCCACAGAAAGAGAGAACAGTGATTCTGGTATCACATGTTGTTGTTCATTCATGTCCGACTCTTTGTGACCCCACGGACTGCAGCATTCCAGGCCTCCCTGTCCCTCACCATCTCCAGGAGTCTGCTCAAACTCATGTCCATTGAGTCAATGATGCCATCCAACCATCTTATCCTCTGTCACCCCCTTCTCCGCCTGCCTTCAATCTTTCCTAACATCAGGGTCTTTCCCAATGAGTCAGTTCTTCACATCAGGTAGCCAAGATGGAAATTATAGCTAAAATTATTTTTCTTTCCTTTCAGACAACAGGAAACAAGACACTGGACTTTTATTGGGAATGGTCTTCTTTGCTGTTATGCTGTCAGTTCTATCTTTGATTGGGATATTTAACAGATCGCTTCGAACTGGGTAGGTTTTTGTTGAATTTGTTTTCTCACTTAGACCATATATTTGTACCATCAAAATATAGTCAACTATGTGATTTATTTTAAAAATTCATCAACACTTTTTCTGAGAAAAAGGCAAAATAAAAGGAACAGAATTTAATGAGTATGCATCCATGCCAAAAAGTGAAAGTGAAAGTCGCTCAGTTGTGTCCAACACTTTGGGACCCCATGGACTATACAGTCCATGGAATTCTGCAGGCCAGAATATTGGAGTGGGTAGCCTTTCCCTTCTTCAGGGGGTCTTCCCAACCCACGGACCAAAACAGGTCTTCCTTATTGCAGGCAGGTTCTTTACCAGCTGAGCCACAAAAGAAACCCGAGAATACTAGAGTGGGTAGCCTATCCCTTCTCCAGGGGATCTTT
>SJYR01004651.1:74044-86657 GCA_006410655.1 Kobus ellipsiprymnus
CCTTGGCATCTCTAATTTTCTTGAAGAGATCTCTAGTCTTTCCCATTCTATTGTTTTCCTCTATTTCTTTGCAAAGGTCACTGAGGAAGGCTTTTTTATCTCTCCTTGCTATTCTTTGGAACTGTGCATTCAGATGGGAATATCTTTCCGTTTCTCCTTTGCTTTTCACTTCTCTTCTTTTCATAGCTATTTGTAAAGCCTCCTCAGACATCCATTTTACTTTTTTTGCATTTCTTTTTCTTGGGGATGGTCTTGATTCCTGTCTCCTGTACAATGTCATGAACCTCCATCCATAGTTCATCAGGCACTCTGTCTAACAGATCTAGTCCCTTAAATCTATTTCTCACTTCCACTGTATAGTCATAACGGATTTGATTTAGGTCATACCTGAACAGTCTAGTGGTTTTCCCCACTTTCTTCAATTTAAGTCTGAATTTGGCAATAAGGAGTTCATGATCTGAGCCACAGTCAGCTACCAGTCTTGTTTTTGCTGACTCTATAGAGCTTCTCCATCATTGGCTGCAAAGAATATAATCAATCTGATTTTGGTGTCGACCATCTGGTGATGTCCATGTGTAGAGTCTTCTCTTGTGTTGTTGGAAGAGGGTGTTTGCTATGACCAGTGCATTCTCTTGGCAGAATGCTATTAGCCTTTGCCCTGCTCCATTCTGTACTGCAAGGCCAAATTTGCCTGTTACTCCAGGTGTTTTTTGACTTCTTACTTTTGCATTCCAGTCCCCTACAATGAAAAGGACATCTTGTTTGGGTGGTAGTTCTAGAAGGTCTTGTAGGTCTTCATAGAACCGTTCAACTTCAGCTTCTTCAGCATTACTGGTTGGGGCATGAACTTGGATTACTGTGATATTGAATGAATTTTTTTTCTCACTGTATCAGCATGCTGTATAAAAACTTTTGTACAGCATCATGAACTTAGCAATTTGTTCTAATTTTAGGTATGCTAAAGGAATATGAAATAGTAAAAGAAACTGAACCATAAAACATAAATATATGTAAAGAAACTATGCTACAGTTCAAGGTCAAGTTGAGCTAGCAAAGTCTGTGCAGCTATTTTGATTGTTAATTAGTTGAAGTTCTTACAGAAGCTGCATAAGCAGATAAGCAAGCCTGATTTGTGTGGTGCACTGTTAACATGTAATAATGTGCCAGAGCTCACTGTAGTCTCTTCTAAGCGCAAGCTAAACTCCCGAGACAACCTCTTTGCTCAAAGCAACGTTTACATAAATGTAGAAAGTGCTTTCAACACAGTGGCTGTGCCAAGGAGTAGCTTTGGAGGAAAAGTGGGGTGTTCATGGCTTCTCCCTCTTCCTTCTGTCACACAACCCCAGAGATCCTTAATAAGTACACAAGTGAAGTAAAAACTGGTATTCTCTCCATGCCATACAATTGCAAGATAATTTCTCCAGGCTCCTACCCTGACCACATAAGGAAAGTTTGTGGCTACCACTCTCTCTCAACCTTATTTGGAATCATTACAATTAGAGGAGCTCAAATATTATAGTTTTCTTATATGACATTCTCTTCTTTAATATTTCTTTATGGTTATGCTCCCCTTGGAAAGCTTTACATTTATCCCTTAAGTTTTACAAACTTTTCCACACTAACATCTCGACTTATAATGCTTTGCCATATTTAACGCGTGTATAGTTTCACTTCCTGGGTGGTTCTCCCGCTTATCTTGAATCTAGCGTGAGTGCTTTGGAATGTTCCGACTTCTTGGAGGCAGAGCAATATGGAGAAGAGGAAAATCTGAAAAGATACTGAATCAACTTCCCATATAACTTTTAAAGAGATGGAAATCTTAGTTCCTGCATTGGAAATTTTAATTTTTATTATGCATTCTATTCTAGTTTATTTCCTAATCTCCAAGATGATTGCTTGCACCAGTCCTCCAGTAAGATACTTATTCTAATGTGTCATTTTTTTGTTTTTTAGAATTAAAAGAAGAATCTTATTGCTAATACCAAAATGGCTCTATGAAGATATTCCTAAATTGGAAAACAGTAAAGTTGTGAAAATGCTTCAGGTAACCAAACACCATTAAGTACAGACTAAATGGCAGCTGAGACCAAGAGCACCGTCCAATAGTTAAAGTAGAATTTCCATTCAAATAAATAAATGTGTGTGCATATTTGCACAACTGTATAAGCATATGCAGAAATAAAACTGTACATATTTCAGATCATACTTAAGGGAGACGAGAGAATGGGTTGGGGGAAGAAAAGAGAGATGGAAGAGAGAAGCAATCCTATTCAAAAGAGAAAAGTGAAGAAGAAGATTGTAAGCCAGGTGACAGAGCTACTTGGTGGCCAAACAATTGGTAGGTGTCCCCAGAGATCAAAGGGACAGGGAATAAAATCTCAATAGAAGGAGCCTCAGAGACACAAACGGGTTCTGTTTTACATGAGTTGGAGAAGCAGGTGGAGCCCAAGGAAGACACTACTTTGCTCCTGAGACCCAGTGGAATTCAAGAAGATGGATGTGAGGAGACTGTGGCAGATGGTGTCACCAGGGGTAGACCAGGTCTCCAGTTCAGCAAAGAATAGAAGGTTGTCCTAGGAAGATTCTGAGGCAATAGAGGATCTTGCAGGTTTTGAAGGAGCAGCTGCTGGTTATGAAGGAGAGGAAAGAATCTGCTATGTGTGCTCTTATACTTTCCGGCTCTCTGGCCTGGCTGTCAAGGGGCTCAAAACTCAGTTGATTGGACAGACACATCATCTAAGCATTGAAATGCAGCAACGTAGTATAGTGAAAGAAATGAGGCAAAACCTGATGAGAATGTAGAGGAACTATATTAAGAGATGGGAAGGAACTGCTCAGGAGAGACAGAGGACATTCAAAATAGGGAGGCTACAGGAGCAAAGGTACAGAGGTGAGAAGAGCCTGCTGGGTGTGGCTTTGTGGAAACACTTGATGTGAGGAGTGGCTGGAATAATGGGGGAATGCAGAGTGGTCACACAGTCAGACATGACTGAAGTGACTAAGCACTGCACATAGAGTGGGATCAGGGTACAGGAGGTCTTGTTATGGAATTCAGACTCCATTCTGCCAGCCAACAGTTTTCAAGCTTAAATTTATTTTTAGCCTAGGGACCCTCTGTTCAACTGATGTTGAAGTAGACAAGTATTGCAAAACAAGTAAAAGTGGCTCTATCTGGAGAGTCCACTAATCAGCTCCTTTCAGAGCCCCAGATAAGTCCTTAAGGCAATAGTTCTCAGCCTTGATTGCACTTTAGAATCCTGATTCCCAGGCCACAGTCTTTGGGGGGAGGCCAAGATCTTTGCAGGGAGGGCTGATGTGGGAGACCCAGGTGTCAGCATCTTCAAAGTTTCCCATGTGAATCCACTATACAGCCAGTGTTGAGAACACTGTTAAGGGTTTGAAAACTACTGTGAGAAATTAGCATTGTGAGGGGTGGGCAAAGTGTCAAGAAGCAAGGAGTCCTCAGTGCTGACTTTGTAGAGGGCTTATAAGGAGTGTAATGTGCCTATGAAAAATGACAAGGAGCAAGTCACGGGTGGTCCATCCAGGGGTTCAGTTAGAAGTGAATAGAAGATAAAGAAATGGGGATGGATGTGGAGACATCTTTTGATGAGTGTAGACTGGAAGAGAAGTAAGAAAGGGGCTATGCTGACACATGGTCAAATGCTCTCAGTACTGATGGCACTGATGCAACCTATGTATAACAACAGCTTCAGAGCAGTATGGACTCAGAATTGTATTTGTACTAAACTGGGTGAGCTTGAGAAGATTAGAATGGGGTGGCAGAGGTGGGGCAAGGATTGATCAAGCAAGACTATGAAGGGTTGAGGAGGAAAGGCCTACCATGAGCAGGAGGAGGGATCCTTGTCACTGGATACTTAAAGGAAAGAGTGTGGACATGGTTGACTCTAAAGGAGGTAATGTTGTACATAATGGAGGGGTGGTCTGGAATAACTGAACCCATACATAGAATAAAGTAAATAGTTAACAACTGGCTGAAGGTCAAGTACACAGTCAGTAAACTACAGCTGATAAATCCTGTGGTCTTGATATTCATTCCACTTAATCACTCTGTCTTTTCCCCCCACTAGTTATCCTGGGGAACTGGGAACATTCTGTGGCTCAGACAATTGTCCCTGACCTCGCTGTGATCAGATTCTTCTCTTCCTTTAGTGTCCTCACTCTGGAATAGTCCTTGCTTTGTGTCCTTCATTGTGGTCTGACCCCTACGTACTTCTCCATTCAGCTGCCAATCTGAAGAGAGGAAAAAACCTCTTTCCTCTTGGTTTACTACAGCAAATCTGCTTCCTTTGATTACATCTGATCCATGACTACAAGTCTGCCCTTCCCAACACAAACCTAGCAAAGGCCCTGGGGAGGCTGAGTTGAAAAAATTTTAATGATATTTCACCCTGCTTTATTCAAGGTCTTCCTTTTGCCAAGCTTCCTTCCCATCCTGAGCTCTTGGAATTAGAAATGAACCTTAGGGTTTCCTTCAGACAAGGTTTTGCTTTCTGCCAAAAGACTAAGAGGTGGTAGTCTAGTCAGTTCAGGACACTCAATAGAATACCACACTGGGCAGCTTAAGTGGGAAGCCCAAGATCAAGACACAAGCAGATGTGGTTCCTAGTGAGAGTTCTCTTACAGACAACTGTCTTCTTGCTATATCCTCAGATGGCAGACTAAGAGATCAGCTTTCTTGTGTCTCTTCTTATGAGAACAATAATCCTATTTATGAGGTCTCCACTCAGCTCAGACGTTAAAGCATCTGCCTGCAATGTAGGAGACCCGGGTTCGATCCCTGGGTCGGGAAGATCCCCTGGAGAAGGAAACGGCAACCCACCCCAGTACTCTTGCCTGGAGAATCCCATGGAGGGAGGAGCCTGGTAGGCTACAGTCCATGGGGTTGCAAAGAGTTGGACACGACTGAGCGACTTCATTTTCACTTTCCACTCTCATGACCTAATTACCTCCCAAAGGTCCCACCTCCTAATATCATCACAGGGCTTCAACATATGAATTTTGGAAGCACTCAAACATTCCACCATAGTGGGCAGCTATAATTTTATAACTGTGTTGGGTGGGAGTTACTTGCCCCAGGAAGCCAGCCATCAGGTGGAAGGCCAAGAGCCCTTCTCTTACCAGAAAAGTCATCAGGCTTTTATACAAATAAAAATTATCTCCACCCACCCTCCTGACTGATAACCACAGACATGTCTGAATTGTGAGCAGCTGCCCACCTTTGGAGCCACAACCCAAAGCATTTACCACAACTTTATTTTCAAATGGAAGCCAAACAGGATTTTCTGTACCCTTTTCAGTTCAGTTCAGTCGTTCAGTCATGTCCAAAACTTTGCGACCCCATGGACTGCAGCACGCCAGGCCTCCCTGTCCATTGCCAACTCCCGTTTACTCAAACTCATGTCCATTGAGTTGATGATGCCATCCAACCATCTCATCCTCTGTTGTCCCCTTCTCCTCCTGCCTTCAATCTTTCCCAGCATCAGGGTCTTTTCAAATGAGTCAGTTCTTCACATCAGGTGGCTTTTATTTAAGCAACAAAGTATTTTCTTCTAGTAAAGCTCTATAATATTACAAAATATTCCAAAATTTTAAAAGGCACTGAGATAATATGCAAGTTAACAAGCAAAAGGCTTCTTTCTCTTTAAAATTCATAAATAAAGACATGTGCTTACAACATGGATTATCTTTATTACTCCTTTCCTTCAATCCCTTTCTGAGAGAATTTAACAAACCTTTGGAATAGAGCAGAGTAACAAAAGTAGGAAATCATATGGGAAGAGAAACACTATGAAGAAAAGCAAAGGGGAAAGGAAAGTTGAGGGAAAGCAAAGTTCTACTCCTTATTTATCCAGTTTGCTACTTTAAATGTCTTTTGTAAAATAAAAGCATCTTTCCTTCCTAGGAAAAAAACGAATTTATGAATAACAATTCCAGTGAACAGGTCCTATATGTTGATCCGGTGATTACAGAGATAGAAATCATTCTCCCAGAAGAAAAACCCATGGGCTACAAGAAAGAAAACAATACAGGATGCCTGGAGAGAAAAGAGAGCCTGGAGAAGTCACTACTCACCAACACTACAGTTGTATATATTCCTGATCTCAACACTGGGTATAAACCCCAGATTTCAAGTTTTCTCCCTGGGGGAAACCATCTTAGGAATGATGATGAAACAGCTTCCTCAATTCTGGAACCACCAGCTGATTCCTTAAACTTGGGAAACAATGCCAGGTTTAAAAAATATCCTGATTTTGCTTTTTCTGTCTCAAGTACAAATTCACTAAGCAACACACTATTTCTTGAAGAATTAAGCCTCATTTTAAATCAAGGAGAATGCAGTCCTCCGGACATGCAAAACTCAATAGAGGGGGAAACTGCCATGCTTCTGGAAGATGCATTACTGAATGAAACTATTCCAGAACAAACTCTGCTGCCTGATGAATTTGTCTCCTGTTTGGGGAGCATGAACAAAGAGTTGCCATCTATTAATTCTTACTTTCCACAGAATATTTTGGAAAGCCACTTCAATCGATTTCACTCTTAGAAAAGTAGATTTGTGTAGTCAAAAGCTGCCTTGCAATCTGAAGAGGGCTCTCTCTCTCTCAACACAAATTTAATTCTGCCCAATTTTTTTTGCTAGAGAATTAAGATCCAAAGATGAAACATACTTCATGGCCACAAAAGCAGCAGAAATATTAGAGAAGACTTCTATATTTTTAAAAATGTTTCAACTATATCTTTAAAAAATTTTCCTCATTGCAAGGCACTAATCGGATCTCTGTATGAAGGATAAATAATGCAAAATACATGGTAATGAAATAAATGCTGAAAATGGTTTTTTAAAATCGAGCTATTACTATTTGCTTACAAGAGGAAAAACAAGTTTAACTTTCATTTTATTATTTAGTAGATAAAAATATAGCCCATAAACAACAAAACAAGTAAGGGATGGAAACAGAGGAAAAATTAATTACATGTTTCCTGTGTTGTGTTTTTTCTACTACTTTCTATTCAGGTATTAAGAATGTGACCTTCCTTGTTTTGATTTTGGACTGAGAGTTGTAAACAATGATGTGTGGAAATCATGAGGTGGTTGTCTTCATTCTAGTTAAGAGTGAAGACGTTGTTCTTCTGTGGTGTAGCTGATGTGTTAATTACACTGCAATAGACTTATTGAGGTAGAAGAAGCAGGATCAACAAGGTGTAATTATTTCTTTTGTATTGGATGTCTGTCAGAAAGTTATTGTAAACATAGGTGTGTTTCCAAATCTGGGCTAGCAATACTTGCCACACCTGTCACTGCCCCATAGTCCATGTCTCCTATAAACACCATTAGCACATCACCACGTGCCTTGCTGCTGGCCTTAAGGGGACCTCAGAATTCTCTCAACACAGGACTCCTGATTACCACAGCCAATAAGGGCTGGGGTTGGAGGCGAGCTCTCTGCCAACCAGGTCAACACTGGAAGTGGGTAATCTTAAAAACACAAAATGCATATTTTTAAGCTGAGAAATGGTAACCAGCAGACTTTTCTATTATGATTAATTTTTACATCAAGGGGAAACTTTTTCTAAGATCAGAGCCATTTGGAAATTGAGCAGATTACCGATTGAATTTCTCTTCCTCTTCTAACAGTTGTCAATGATAATTTATATTCAGATTAAATAGTTTAATTTTACTGTGCTGCAGCTGCTGCTAAGTTGCTTCAGTCGTGTCCGACCCTGTGCGACCCCAAAGACAGCAGCTCACCAGGCTCCCCCGTCCCTGGGATTCTCCAGGCAAGAACACTGGAGTGGGTTGCCATTTCCTTCTCCAGTGCATGAAAGTGAAAAGTGAAAGTGAAGTCGCTCAGTCGTGCCCAACTCTTAGAGACCCCATGGACTGCTGCCTACCAGGCTCTTCTGTCCATGGGATTTTCCAGGCAAGAGTATTGGAGTGGGTTGCCATTGCCTTCTACTTAATTTTACTGTACCAAAGCAGTTAATCAAAAAAGAACCAGAGTTCAGCATATTGAGCAAGCTAGTTTGTTTTGTCTTGGCTTTAAAAACCCAAAGTAGTTTTGTCATTAGCTGTCCCCATGAGGAGGATGACCAAATATTCTGGTTTATCCTGGTTTTTGTTAATTGTGGCCAGTGTGCCCTTTCCTTCTCAGAAGCATCCCTTTGGATGATAAATCATTTGGTCATTCATCATTATATTTATGAAAACTGCTAATGTCCAACATATAATTTATCACAATTCATTTTTTTGGCTTTTTTTTTGGACAATCCTTTATTTTACTTTATATCACTTACTAAAGCCATTGTGCTCCAAAATGAACATTATTGTTAGTGTAAAAAAAAAATGTATCTTCTACTGTGAAATTCTATTTATCTTAAAATATGTATATATTTGTTATAGTTTACATATTTAGGAAGCTGTATATTTTAAATCACTAACAAAATGCTAACATTAAATATCTTGACTTATAAATGATCATATGCTTTTGCTTTATTCTTACCTGAAGGGAGAATATAATAAAGCAAAGATGCAGGTAGTATTTGAGATAGAGATAACAAAAGACCAAGATGAATCTTTGATGTTTATTAATCTGATGAAGACATCTGTTAACAAGTGAAGAATATTTTCAGAGTATATTTCAGTATAAGTGTAACCTGCCACACATCAAAAAAGCTTTTGTCAAGCTTAAAGGATTGAAGCATTATTTGATCTTCTGTGTTTGTTTCAATGCAGTCTCCTTTACGACATCTCCTTCTTGCCCCCCTGGAGCAGGAAGGAGCTGCTTTCTCTTGTTACAGTGTCTTCCCACACCCACATCATCTTTAGCACAGAGGAGACACTTCTAGTTCCATCCATTCCACTGACCTTGTTGGTCCCAACAGACTAAAAATGGAGGCTATACTTACAACCAAAGCAATGTGCCTGCCATTGTCCCAACTCAGAGAAAGACATAACTGCTTCATCACCATGCAAACTTAATCAACAGAAAAGCGTTTTCTTTGATTCTTTTATTCAACAAGTTTTCACTGAAGCATTGAAGGCCCCTACTCTGTGTAAGGCATTTTGAATTAATATGCTCAGTTGCTCAGTTGTGTCCAACTCTTTGCGGCCCCATGGACTGTAGCCCACCAGGATTCTGTCACCGGATTTCCCAGGCAAGAATACTGGAGTGGTAGCTATTTCCTCTTCCAAAAGACCTTCCTGACCCAGGGATCGAACCCCAGTCCCCTGTATTGCAGGCAGATTCTTTTATCATCTGAGCTACCAGAGAAGCCCTGAATTGATATAGATGTTAACAAATCAGCCAAGTCCCTGCAGCCTTGGGGCTTCTATTCTAGTAACAAGAAGCAGAAAATCATTGCCCTTCAGGGAGCTTATATTTTTATGGGGAAGGAGGTGATAATAGGAGGCAGAGAGAGGCAGAAATAAAATATAAAAGAAAAATGCCAGATAATGAAATGAGGAGAGGTAAAATGGGATAATGTAGTAGAGAGGCGCTTAGCAGCCATTCTGTGATGGGCAGTCAAGGAAGGTCTCTCCCAGGAGGGAACATTGACACTGCAGTCAGAGTCACAGGTAGGAGCTGCATGTGAGAATCAGCTTGCCACTGACAGTTCCCATTCATAGCCAAATTCTCCAGTAGTTAATGTCTCTACTTCTTTCCCTCGTGGACAAGTTGCTCCTAACTGCAGCCCTTTGCCACCTTTTCCTTCCTCAGCCAGAATTTTCTGTAGCTTTAGGGGACAAGTGTGTATCTTTTCATCTTTCCGTCCAGCTCTTGGACTTATTAACTTTCTTTCTCTGAGTCTCAAAGTCTTGCTAAGTTTCTGCTTCCTAAATGAATGTGTTAAACTTATTGGTGTGGGTTAAAGAGAAAGAAGGAAGAAACAGTGAGAAAAAGGTCCCTGGAGATACCACTGAGTGGAAATACCACTGAGGGGGAGAGAAATATGAAGAATGAAAGGTAGACTAATATGCAGGATGCTGAAGCAAAATGGAATGCCTTGGTTCTGGACAATACTGAAGCTGATTAACAGATTTCCAGTTTCCTTCTGGTCATGTATCTTCTTTGGCCCTACCTCCCTTTTCTTACATAGAAGCAATATGGGGAGGGACAACTGAAGTACAGTTTGAGGGTATCTTCTTGATGTGTGTGTGTGTGTGTGTGTGTGTATGCTTTATCCTTTTTTAAATTAGGAATATGTTTTTTCCAGAGTTAGAAATAATATCGATGGGACTTCCCTGGTGGTCTAGTGTTAGGAACC
Source organism: Kobus ellipsiprymnus (assembly GCA_006410655.1). NCBI lineage: Eukaryota > Metazoa > Chordata > Mammalia > Artiodactyla > Bovidae > Kobus > Kobus ellipsiprymnus. Next base: position 84,335 of record SJYR01004651.1, read on the forward strand.
TGCACTCGATGCAGGGGGCCTGGATTCGAGCCCTGGTCAGGGATCTAGATCCCACATGCCATGACTAAGAGCCTGCACAACCAAATAAATTAAACATGAGAGAAAGAAAGAAAAGAAATAATATCGATGCTGTAAGAGGGCTTTGGCATTCTAGCACGCAGTGCTTGGGTAACGTGGGTTGTTGTTTGGCCCTCCGGGTTCAAAGAACAACCCAGCTTATTTTCTTTCCTTTCCTTATATTTTCAGTCCCTTTGACATAGAGGCAGCACGTGACTGTGGCACTGGGCAGAGGTTTTCAAAAGTAAATTTTAGCAATTGACGACCCCTTTTCTCCAATGAAATCTTTTGCTGAAGCCCCAAATATAAAACAAGTGAAAGCAAATCTTCTGTTGAAACAGAGGGTGAAGTTCATGCCTGTTCCATTGCCTCTCCTCTGCCACTGCAGCAGCCTATCCATCCATGCACGATGAAAATCCAAGGCTGAGGAATCTCTAGTCCGCACCTGGTGATCTGGGTCCTAGCCCAACCCTCACAAGCCTGTACCTCAGGATTGTACTAACCTCTCCCTCTCAGCCACAAGGCTGCCACCCAGACAAAGGGGACCAGCACTTCCTGGAGCTTCCCTACACTCTGAATGACTAAGTAAAAGCTTCTTCTCAGAGACTGCTAATAGAGGCGGTACTATATGAATAATTAACTTGTTTCTTTCTAATTATTTCATCATAAGTGTCTGTATTTTGTTCAAGTTTATGTTCTCTTTGTGATCACTAATAATAAAATATTGTGTTGTGATTATAATTAGATTTTATAAACCCAAAGACTGCTGAATGTGCTGCAGTTTCTCTCTCTGTGAAATAATTATACCAATTATAGGAGGTGATGTTTTAATGGGAAACATTACCCACTTGGCAGAATCTACTGATTTAAAATAAAAGAAGTGATTAAAAACAATTTATGGATCTCTCTTGGGTAAGAGCATGAAACCAATATAAAATAATTGGATTCTGATTCCTGGAGTGGATTGTGTGCAACTTTCTTGGATGCTATAGTTAAGGCAATATTATAAGAAACTTTAAGAAAGGTTTGATAGAATGTTATTATGTCTCTTTTCCACTGCTAAGATCCTACCATCAAATTCCAATTAATGTTTCATGTTAGGATTTTAGCTATTTTGCTAACTTCACTTTTCAACTTAATTTAAGATAAATACTCTGCATCTCTTATATATAGAATTTACATCAATTTTCTGAATATGCATTTCCTTTATATTTATGTTCAGGAAAATAACTTTATTATTTAATTCCTATAATTAACATTTAGCAACTAATTAAGAAAGTATTCTTAAATCATCCCTTTTTGTTTAGGGTAGGAAGAGGATTCTGACCTCACTTTATGAGAAGAAATATATATGTGTAGACTAAGCAAGTACTGCAGAAACAATTCTTGAGATCATTGGTTCAAATATTCAAGCAAAACAAAATGCTGTTTCTAACCATAAAGACATACCTAAAATTAGTGACTTTGTCAGAGCACAGGAAGGAAATCATAAACAGTCAAACACTAGAACCCAAGTGTGAGATGCGGAAGTCAATAACACTGACTGCTTTCTTTCTGGTCACATCCTGCCTGAGAATTTTATTAGAAGTGAGTGATAAAGAAAGGGTACAATGGTAAATATATATGTGTGTGTGTGTGTATATATACACACATATATATATTTAAGCTATAAAGTTATACATGAAAAACCACTTTAAAAATCTAAGCTATGCCAATGTAAATGGAATAGAAAGTAACTGTCCCTCTCCATATCCCTCCTTCCCATATGCCATTTCCATCATCAAAAACAGTGACTCTCAACAAGTTAAAGAAGCACAGGTTTAATCCCTGGGTCAGGAAGATCCCCTGGAGGAGGGCATGGCACTCCAGTATTCTTTCCTGGAGAATCCCATGGACAGAGGAGCCTGGTAGGCTATAGTCCACGGGGTCGCAAACAGTAGGACATGACTGAAAAGACTTAGCAGGCATACACACACAAGTTAATGGTTTTCTTTCCAGCATGTTTTCTACCTAAATGTTAACATATGGTATTTCTCTGTGACTTGTTATTTTCACCTATCAATATATCTTAGAAATCTTCACATGTCATTATATTTAACCTTTTCTTATTCCTTTAAACAGTTGCATAACATTCCATAAAATAAATGTGTTTTAATATACTTATTCTCCTGATAACAGACATTTAGATTGTTTCCAATTTTTCACAAGTATACCCATTCCTGTGATGAATCCTCTTATATATATATATATATATATATATATATAT
>SJYR01004652.1:0-23339 GCA_006410655.1 Kobus ellipsiprymnus
GAAGCTTTTCATTGCCATCTTCTGTCAGATTATGGAAGCCCCTTTCTACTTCTAGTTTTCTGGCATGTTTTAACATGAATGGGTATTAAATTTTGTCAAATTTCTGTCTGTCAACTGAGATTACTGTGTCTATTTTTCTGTTTTAGTCTATGGAATGTGACAACTTACACTGAATGATTCTTTCTAATCGGCTTGTATGGAATCATTTTATGCTAACCTTGCTCTCCTAGAATAACTCGCGCTTGGTCATGGCATGTTACTGTCTTCAGATATTGCCATTTTGTTATAATATAATGATGGCCTGGAAGCTTTTCATTGCCATCTTCTGTCAGATTATGGAAGCCCGTTTCTACTTCTAGTTTTCTGGCATGTTTTAACATGAACGGGTATTAAATTTTGTCAAATTTCTGTCTGTCAACTGAGATTACTGTGTCTATTTTTCTGTTTTAGTCTGTGGAATGTGACAACTTACACTGAATGATTCTTTCTAAACGGCTTGTATGGAATCGTTTTATGCTAACCTTGCTCTCCTAGAATAACTCGCGCTTGGTCATGGCATGTTACTGTCTTCAGATATTGCCATTTTGTTACTATCCTGTCGGTGACATTGGCCCTGTGTGCATGAGGCGTATTGGTCTACAATCCCTTTTCTGTAATGCCTGTCTCAGGCCATGCTCTCAGGGTCATACGACCCTCAGGAAGCAAGCCAATAAATACTCTTCCTCTTCTGTCTTCTGAACTGTATGATGTACGGTTGACATCATTTTTTCATTTCTTATCAAATGTTTGGTAGATTTCACTAGTGAAGTCTTTGGGTGTGGAGTTTTTCTGAGAAGGGCTTTTATTTCAGATTCACTTTCTTTAACAAACTGAAGGCCATTAAAATGTTCTTTTTCTTCCTGGGTCAATTTTGGTATGTTTGTTTTGTACGGAATTTGCCATTTTTCCAATTGGCTATAAATTTCCTTCTATCTACTATTTTAACTGTATCCACAAAAAATTTTTTAATGAGAGATGTTCGTTATCATTCACTCCAAAATAAGCTCCTATTTCCATTGTGATTTCTTCTTTGACCATGAAGTACCATTAGATAGTACCTTTGTTTTCTCTCCATTTCTGAAGAACAGTTTAACCAGATGCAGGTCTCTAAGCTGAGAGGACCGCTTCTCCCAGCACTCTAAGATTGGTTTAACCAGATGCAGGTCTCTAAGCTGAGAAGGCCGCTTCTCCCAGCACTCTAAGAATGGTTTAACCAGATACAAGTCTCTAAGCTGAGAAGGCCGCTTCTCCCAGCCCTTTAAGAATGGTTTAACCAGATGCAGGTCTCTTAAGCTGAGAAGGCCGCTTCTCCCAGCTCTCTAAGAATAGTTTAACAGATGCAGGTCTCTAAGCTGAGAAGACCGCTTCTCCCAGCTCTCTAAGAATAGTTTAACCAGATGCAGGTCTCTAAGCTGAGAGGACCGCTTCTCCCAGCCCTTTAAGAATAGTTTAACAGATGCAGGTCTCTAAGCTGAGAAGACCACTTCTCCCACCTCTTTAAGAACAGTTTAACCAGATGCAGGTCTCTAAGCTGAGAAGACCACTTCTCCCAGCCCTTTAAGAATGGTTTAACCAGATACAGGTCTCTAAGCTGAGAAGGCCGCTTCTCCCAGCTCTCTAAGAGCGCCGTCGCACTGTCTCTCTGATGCCATGCTGTTGGGTTCAGTCCTCACTTCCAGGCTGAGCTTCTCTATGGAACACGCCTCTTTCCCTCTATGTTCATTCAGTATCTTTTATTGCTGCTTTTCAGGAATTTGACTATGATGAGGTTATGTGTGTGTGTGTGTGTTTTCCTATTCAATCTTCTCAGACATCTTTAAGCACTTAGGGCCTGTGGCTTGATACTCCCATCACATTTGGAAATACTTTAGCCTTTATTTCTTCAAAAGTTTTCCTGCTGCATTGTCTCTCCCGTCTCCTTCAGTGACTTTAATCATAAATATGTTCTCATTATTTTCAGTCGTCATAAAATGATACTAGTCCCCAAGATTGCATTTTATCAATAAATTGAAATTTATTGACACTTTCAAAAAACTCTTCTCTGTAGCCCATATTTTGTTGAAAAAATTAACTCTTTCTACATATGTTGAGATTCCTGGTAAGCTCAGGAAAATTCTCAGTGAAAGTACATAATTATGCTTTTATGTATGGAAATGTTTAAATATTTTAGTCCAAATATTTTCATCATATCATTTTTATTTCATTAAGACTCATTCTTTGACAAATATAACACAAAACTCCTCAACAGTATTGTCTCCATTTCTAATTATCTTGAATACTTTGCCAAACAAAACAGAGCTGTCACAAAATAATAGGGCTTTTCAGTTTCATTCTATTCATTACAGAATGTAAATTTACCCCCAAATGGAAGCTCATTCAAAAACTGTGCTCACAAGTCATGCAATGCCAACCACAGTTGTGATGATGCCGTCAGGCGCCCTGCGCTCCTCTCATTTGCCTTGTCATTCCTGTGCCTCGCTTTTGCAGTGACAGACTCAGTTACTCCCTGTTTATATGCCATGCTCTCAGGAATTCCATTCTGCTAAAGTCTTCAGAGTTTTATGTTTCCACGGTGTTCCCTTCACCAAACATTTTGATTATTCATACTGATTTTGAACAAACTGCAACCAAAAGGTAGAGGACTCTATTCAGAAACTAGTCACAGTTTTACAAACTAGCTCAATAACTTTGCAGGGCAACAGCTTGATTTTCAAAGCAGTTCCACAAAGAATCAAGCATTTGCAAACTCTGTCTGATACTGGGCAGCTGAGAGAAACTGCTGTGCACTATCATGCCTGAACGTTCTTGATTCAGTCTCAGCTAAATTGCCAAACGCTTGCTGCTCAGCCACTTTAGGTGTCTTACTAGCTCACCTCCCCCTCCTTCCTGTATTCCTCCAGATGTAATCTCGGGTCATCCATTCACATTCACAGATTAAGCCTATTTTGCTTAATATAGGTCATTGATAAATTTCCTACACAATTGTGAATTCTGTCCCCAGCAGCCAAAATTGGTTCCTACTATCATCCTGGTATACCACCTATTTCAAGTTTGTACTGGATGCCTTACTTTAAATGAAGTCTTATTATTAAGAGATGAATTAAAATAAGCCTGGATTCGTTTTATATACCTCTGCTTTTTATGTTCAGATTTTTCCCCGGTCCAGTCTAGTGATGCGGCTGACACCTGTGCCCGGAATAGACTCTTCACTTTAAGGTGCAGTTACCACCCCCTTCCCGACCCTTTACAAGCACTACGTAACTAGCATGCCCTGTTCAGTGACAGCGGGCAGAGTGCTCACTGAATACAACGAAGTGTGCTCAGACACCCCCTTCCCGACCCTTTACAAGCACTACGTAACTAGCATGCCCTGTTCAGTGACAGCGGGCAGAGTGCTCACTGAATACAACGAAGTGTGCTCAGACACCCCCTTCCCGACCCTTTACAAGCACTACGTAACTAGCATGCCCTGTTCAGTGACAGCGGGCAGAGTGCTCACTGAATACAACGAAGTGTGCTCAGACACCCCCTTCCCGACCCTTTACAAGCACTACGTAACTAGCATGCCCTGTTCAGTGACAGCGGGCAGAGTGCTCACTGAATACAACGAAGTGTGCTCAGACACCCCCTTCCCGACCCTTTACAAGCACTACGTAACTAGCATGCCCTGTTCAGTGACAGCGGGCAGAGTGCTCACTGAATACAACGAAGTGTGCTCAGACACCCCCTTCCCGACCCTTTACAAGCACTACGTAACTAGCATGCCCTGTTCAGTGACAGCGGGCAGAGTGCTCACTGAATACAACGAAGTGTGCTCAGACACCCCCTTCCCGACCCTTTACAAGCACTACGTAACTAGCATGCCCTGTTCAGTGACAGCGGGCAGAGTGCTCACTGAATACAACGAAGTGTGCTCAGACACAAGTGCTCAGGGAGCGTTAGCTCCTCTCTGGATTCTGTTTTACTGAAGCCACATTGGCCACTTTAATAATAAACCCCAGCCTTGGATGGCTCATCCCAATGAGAGTCTGCTTCTCACTTGGGTAACAGTCACTGTTGATGATCCTGGTCAGCGAGTGGCTATCTTGACCCCTGTAAATCAGGGACTCAGGGTCCTGCCAACTTCCGGTGTCACAATCCAAACGGCCTCTTCTGTGCCTGCGTCCAGGTGGCGATGGGACGGAGAGCTTCTTCGCGTCCTGGCCTACAGGTGACACACACACCCCATGCACATTTTGTAGTCACTACTGGTCACATGGCCACAGGTGCAAGTCAAAGGAATTAGAAAATGCAGCCCCAGAAGTGGAATCAGAGGCGGGGCAAGGACAAGACTGTCGGCCTGAGAGGCTTCTCTGCAGTCAGCCATCAGCACTGGGGTCGCGGCATCTGGGGCCTCAAGGAGAGGGTTGGGACAGCTCTAAAAATGAAGGAGGAAACAGAACAGGCTGTCTTGAAAGCAGGACTCCACCTTGGGCCGGAGTATGGACTTGGAGCTAAATGCCCAGTATCTATGGAAATGACATACCAACTGGAAAACCAGGCCCCCAGAAGGAAGAGCCCCAGGGCTCTCCATTGCCTAAAAGAATACCCCAATTATCTGTGTAACCAGATAGAATCATACATTCTATTATGCTTAGTGGGGTGTGACCACAGGCCTGTTGCTAACTGTCCACTGTTAACTGCCTGGGCTTGATTGTCAGGGAATTTGGGGAGGTGGGTTTGTGCGTACACTTAGGGCATATAAGGTTTTCACCAAAACTGGTCGGGGTCCTTGGCTCGGAGGAGACTCTGCCTTGGGCCCGCCGGTGTAATAAACTGCACTCCGTGTCTGCATTGTCCTTCTGATTGAGTTTGTTTCCCGGAACACGTGGCTACAACACTTTGTTCTCAGGAAAAAAACTCACTCCTCTTTTTTCTTTTTCTGTTTCCTTTTCACTGCAACAAATGCCCCCTTCATTCTATTTCATCCGTGTCAATGGAGAAAGGGAAATAGATGCCACTCTTGCTCTTGTCTGGCTGAGGACAAGGCCTCAGTTTTGCTGTTTGACAATCGCTGGCTGTTCAGCCCAGGGGCCTATCTGTCTCCTGCTTCAAATCATCCTTGAGGGACGTGAACCCCAAGTAATCTTTACTGGGGTGATGAGGGACAGTGTTGGGACCTGATGAACGCCATGTCAGGCCTCAGGGGCCTGGGTAGGCCTGAGTCTCATTCACAAAGAAGCTGGGTCAGTGCCCAGAAGGAACTGAGGTCCTCTTCCACTGGCTTGGCCAATCGGCATGACCCCCGTAGCCTGATCCGAGCCTATCAGGACAAGGGTGGGAATCCCCTAAGAAAGCCCATGCGCGTGAAAATTCAGCCGATTATTATACGCTAAGGAACCTTTGTACCCAATCCGCCCTTGCCAAACCCCTGTCTTTGTCCTAAACCTACAAATACTGGTGTAAACCAGGGCTCAGGGCTCTAGCTCCACTCCACTGCATTGGATGTGGCTGGGGACCCTGGCTCGAGCTAGACATAAAACCCCTTTTTGCTTTTTGCATTGTCACGGATGTCTTGTGCTCTCAGTTTTGGGGATTCGGACTGCGGGCATAACAGACAGATCCGTCTTTCACAACTTCTTCAATGCTGACATGGTATTGTAGCCACGCATTCCAGGAAACAAACTCACTCAGAAGGACAGTGCAGATAGTGGAGTGCAGTTTATCACACCGGCGGGCCCAAGGCAGAGTCTCCTCTTAGCCAAGGACCCCGACCAGCATTTGTGAAAATCTTTTATACCCCATGTGTATGTGTCTGAACCCACCACTCCAAATTCCTTGAGACTTACATAAACAAAGGAAGGGTAATACAGTCCCAATAACCCATCATTCACGTGTTATGTGCTCAGACTGTTAAACAAGTGGCCGATAATCAATAAGCCCGAGGTTACACTTTGATAGGTGTGGAAAATTTTATAGCCTGTCCGGAGGGGGTCTTATCCTTCTTTTGGCGTTTGCACAGGCACCAAACACAGAGTTCAGAGTCCATTGGAGAGGTGGCCGAGCATGAACTGGCCTCAGATGGAGTCCAGGCCCCGTGAATTCCCTCTTCAATGGGCTCACAGACCCTCTCTAATCGGGGTCACGGAGCTCTCAACCCGTTTTATTAAGGGGCCCAGAGTGACTTCCGTGGCTGTTCCCACGGATTGCCTGGAGGCGTGGCTGTCGTCGCTCTGGGGGCGTGGGTTTTCTCTCTGCAGCGTCTTTACCTTGATGTACATCTGTTGTCCTCAGGAGGAGACAAGTCTCAGCAGGTAGTCTAAGAAAACGGAGGCCATAGGTCAGTAAGAGTTACTGTGACCAGGGGTCGAAGGAGGAGTAAGAACCAAGGTATGTTTGCTGACGATTTTTACTGTGGTTCAGGGTCAGTGCTCGGGTCATCTTGTCCAAAAGGGATGGAGCTATTTGGACCCAGAAATAGTTGGAGGAATGACAACCTGAACATTAATAGACAAAATAGAACATTAATAGAAAAAAGTAAGCTTGACGCAAGCCTGAGCCTAGCTTAGCCCTAACCCTCTGAGGGCCCTGTAGCCAAGCAGCCAGTTGTCCAGGTCTCTCTGTGCAGGTCCTGACCTTTAGCGCGGCTATTGGCCATTACACATGTCTTTCTTGTCAACATATGGTCTAGAGCAATTTCCTTGTCTCAACATAAGACAGTTTTGAGAAGAACCCTCTAAAAAGTAAGGTTGCAGTCATCTGCTGGTGGCAGGCTCAGCTTTCAGAATGGCTGACGGCGCCCTACGTCTGAGCGCCCTCCGCTCAGAAAACTCAAGCTCTCAGCAACACAAGGGCCTGTCTGAAATCACACCATAGTGCCACCTAGTCATTTCCATAGCTACTCTATTTTGCCTTTAATTGCAAACTTTTTCCTTAACAGCCAAAACGACTGTCAGGGTCAGGATGCTGGTGCTTCTTTAGGTTTGAGAACATACAAGAATCAGGGGTCGTTAAAATCTCCTCCCCAGAATGTCTATCTGAAGGCCTCTTCTGCAGTTTTTTTGGAGCACAGAGTGCTCACTCCTACTTTCCGCCCTGAGGTCCTTTCGGGGGGTGTTGAAGGCCAGCGGCTGCAGTGGCCGTGACTCAGTCTTTGGAGGTAGATGGCAGAGCCCGTTCAGGGTCATGAACCTGACCATAGTTTGGGGTCTACACAGCCATCTTGTCACACGCTTGGTAATGTAAGGGACAACACTTTCTATAATTTTTAAAAATTAATTTATTTTGATTGGAGTATAGTCAATTTACAATACTGTGGTGGGTTTTGCCAAACATGGACATGAATCAGCCGTGGGTACAAATGTGTCCCCATCCTGACCCCTCCCCCTCCCTCCCCACCCCATCCTCTGGGTTGGCCTAGTGCCCTGGCTTTGAGTGCCCTGCTTTGTGCATCAAACTTGCACTGGATATCTATCTCACATATGATAATATGCATGCTTCAGTGCTATTCTCTCAAATCATCCCACCCTCGCCTTCTCCCACAGAGTCCAAAAGTCTGTCTTAACATCTTTGTCTCTTATGCTGCCTTGCATATAGCATCGTCGTTACCGTCTTTCTAAATTCCATGCATATGTGTTACTATATTGTATCGATATTTCTCTTTCTGACTTACTTCAGTCTGTATAATAGGCTTGGGACAACACTTCTGAAACAGGCAATACAGAAAACAATATAGCTAGCAATAGTAACACAGTCATCAGTAACAACTCAAGAACTCCCATCATGTGCAGCCCAGCACACACCTAAGTCGTCTGGTCTAGCTTGCTCCGTGCCAACCCTGGTTTTCCAGGGAAACCATCTCCTGGCATTGCCCACAGGGCACCCAGCCCAGTGTTCCAGTGTCATTAGACTGACTGCGCTTAGAGTGATTTAACTGTTCCCAGTACAGAGTAGATTTTAAATAGGTCCAGAGTGTAGCTTCTGCAGAATTAGGGGGGCAGGAAAGCAAACTTAGTTATAGACATCAGAGTAAAAAAACTAGGAATACTCAGGCTTGCTCACTATTCTCTTTATCTTCTTTGTTCTCGGGAAGGGAAAGAAAAAACTCATTTCTCTCTCTCTTTTTTTTCTTTTTACTGCAACAAATTCCTCTTTTTCCCTTTTCACTGCAACACAAGTACCTGAGGACCCAGCAGTCCCAAACCTGGGCATAAACTGAAAGAAAATTAAAAATTTAAAAGACATGGGAGCCCCTGTAATCTCAGCCCAACAAGGTACAATAGTCAAGTCTGGAAAGCAAGCTAAATGCAGAAATTTCAGACGGATGGAAACAGACAACGAGGCACATGTACACAGTGCAATATTTCTCAACAATAAGGAAGGACGAGATAATGGCAAGTGTGGCCACAGGCGGGAAAGTAGAGATGATCATTCCGAGCGAGGCAAGCGAGCCCGGGAGAGACGTGTATCACGTGGCATCACTGCTAGGTGCGATCCAAGGCAGACACAGATGAAGCTCTTTTCCAAAGGGACACAGCCTCACAGACTTAGAAAGAGACTCTGGTCACCAAGAAAATCAAGGTGCATTAGATTGAAAAGGAAAAAAACATCCCACGAGACTGTAATTCACCTATACACTACAGCTCAAACCACAGGATAAAAACAGAAAAATATGAAGCAAGAAATGCTGATTCTATTCCCCTCAGGCCACAGTGACCTGGGCTGGTGCCCCATCCCTGGAACCTGATTGGCTTGGGTCCCAAGGCCAGAGTGTCCTGGGGCTGAGGGAGCTTGGAGCACGTGGCAGGCAGTGTGCCCCCACAGTGGACNAATCCAAAAGTCTGTCTTAACATCTTTGTCTCTTATGCTGCCTTGCATATAGCGTCGTCGTTACCGTCTTTCTAAATTCCATGCATATGTGTTACTATATTGTATCGATATTTCTCTTTCTGACTTACTTCAGTCTGTATAATAGGCTTGGGACAACACTTCTGAAACAGGCAATACAGAAAACAATATAGCTAGCAATAGTAACACAGTCATCAGTAACAACTCAAGAACTCCCATCACGTGCAGCCCAGCACACACCTAAGTCATCTGGTCTAGCTTGCTCCGTGCCAACCCTGGTTTTCCAGGGAAACCATCTCCTGGCATTGCCCACAGGGCACCCAGCCCAGTGTTCCAGTGTCATTAGACTGATTGCGCTTAGAGTGATTTAACTGTTCCCAGTACAGAGTAGATTTTAAATAGGTCCAGAGTGTAGCTTCTGCAGAGTTAGGGGGGCAGGAAAGCAAACTTAGTTATAGACATCAGAGTAAAAAAAACTAGGAATACTCAGGCTTGCTCACTATTCTCTTTATCTTCTTTGTTCTCGGGAAGGGAAAAAAAAAACTCATTTCTCTCTCTCTTTTTTTTCTTTTTACTGCAACAAATTCCTCTTTTTCCCTTTTCACTGCAACACAAGTACCTGAGGACCCAGCAGTCCCAAACCTGGGCATAAACTGAAAGAAAATTAAAAATTTAAAAGACATGGGAGCCCCTGTAATCTCAGCCCAACAAGGTACAATAGTCAAGTCTGGAAAGCAAGCTAAATGCAGAAATTGCAGACGGATGGAAACAGACAACGAGGCACATGTACACAGTGCAATATTTCTCAACAATAAGGAAGGACGGGATAATGGCAAGTGTGGCCACAGGCGGGAAAGTAGAGATGATCATTCCGAGCGAGGCAAGCGAGCCCGGGAGAGACGTGTATCACGTGGCATCACTGCTAGGTGCGATCCAAGGCAGACACAGATGAAGCTCTTTTCCAAAGGGACACAGCCTCACAGACTTAGAAAGAGACTCTGGTCACCAAGAAAATCAAGGTGCATTAGATTGAAAAGGAAAAAAACATCCCACGAGACTGTAATTCACCTATACACTACAGCTCAAACCACAGGATAAAAACAGAAAAATATGAAGCAAGAAATGCTGATTCTATTCCCCTCAGGCCACAGTGACCTGGGCTGGTGCCCCATCCCTGGAACCTGATTGGCTTGGGTCCCAAGGCCAGAGTGTCCTGGGGCTGAGGGAGCTTGGAGCACGTGGCAGGCAGTGTGCCCCCACAGTGGACCCACAGTGCCTCTTGCCCTCTGAAGAGCCCCCAGCCTTCAGAAACAAGTGGGGGAAATCAGGAGTTTGGAACTAACATATACACAGGAATAGATATCAAATAAACGGTCAACACGTAACTACTGAACAGCATCGGGAAGCTGATGAACACACTGTAATCACCCATCGTGAAAAGAACCCAGAAAGAATAAACAAGCATCTACGCATAAGCGAATCATGTATCCGTACAACTGAGACAAACACATCAGAAATCAACAACATCCAACACAAAATAACAAGGAAATTAAAGGGGAAAAAAGAAGAGCGGGACATGGAGAAGTGCTGCCCCCTTGTGGCCTTTTCATTTACCGACACCATGAAAAGCAGCGCTGCTGGGCGTTTAACGCGCAAGGGTCAAGGGGCTGCAGGTTAAAGACACCTGCCTTCAGGAAATTTCCTAGGTGTCACTGAAAAAAAATTCAAAACAAGGCAGGCATTCAAGTTGTCAATTTCAAGAGGTCAGTTTAACTCACACCCTTTAAAAGACTCACGTGGAAAGATGCCCACATCACTAACTGTTAGAGACACGCAAATCAAAACTACAGTGAGGTTTTCCTCACGCGGTTCACAAAGACCACTGTCCAAACACTGACAGGCAAACGCTGGAGAAAGTGTGAGAAGAAGGGAGCCCTGCCACACTGCTAGTGAAAAGTGCAGGTTTCTTAAGAAATGGTCAAGAGAATGAAATACAGAATGGTAAACAGAATACACAAAAATAAACTCCAAACGATTAAGACCTAAATAAAAGGACAGATAATATGAAACTTTTAAGGGAAAAAGCAGAACACACTTTGACACAAAATGCAGCAAGGTTTTCTTTGACCTACCTCTTAGAATCATGAAAATAAAACAAAAATAAATAAATGGAAAAAATTAAAATAAATGGGACCTAACTCCCTTTAATGGAGAAGGCAATGGCTCCCCACTCCAGTACTCTTGCCTCGGAGGAGCCTCGTGGGCTGCAGTCCATGGGGTCACTAAGAGTCAGACACGACTGAGCGACTCCACTTTCACTTTTCAGTTCCACTCATTGGAGAAGGAAATGGCAGCCCACTCCAGTGTTCTTGCCTGGAGAATCCCAGGGACCGGGGAGCCTGGTGGGCTGCTGTCTATGGGGTCGCACAGAGTTGGACACGACTGAAGCGACTTAGCAGCAGCAGCAACTCACCTTAAAAGCGCTGGCACGGCAGAGGAAACCATTAACATAACAAAAGGACAAACCCCATAATGAAGCCAATCTGTGCAGAGACACCCATGAGGAATTTCTCTCCAAAACAAACAGCTCAGGTACCTCAATATCAGAGACAGGCGAGTCAGATAGGGCACGAGGTTTAAGTGGGTCTTTCCCCAGAGAAGACACGGAGGTGGCACTGAGCACACGGACAGGTGCTCGGCATGGGCACGGAGCACGCAGAGAGGTGCTCGGCATGGGTACGGAGCATGCAGACAGGTGCTCGGCATGGTCTCGGAGCATGCGCACAGGTGCTCGGCATGGTCTCGGAGCACGCGCACAGGTGCTCGGCGTGGCCACTGAGCACGCGGACAGGTGCCCGGCGTGGGCACGGAGCACGTGCACAGGTGCTCGGCATGGCCACGGAGCACGCAGAGAGGTGCTCGGCGTGGCCACGGAGCACGCAGAGAGGTGCTCGGCGTGGGCACGGAGCACGCAGAGAGGTGCTCGGCGTGGGCACGGAGCGCGCAGAGAGGTGCCCGGCGTGGGCACGGAGCACGCGGAGAGGTGCCCGGCATGGGCACGGAGCACACGCACAGGTGCTCGGCAAGGTCACGGAGCACGCAGAGAGGTGCCCGGCGTGGGCACGGAGCACGCGGAGAGGTGCCCGGCGTGGGCACGGAGCACGCGCACAGGTGCTCGGCATGGCCACGGAGCACGCGGAGAGGTGCCCGGCATGGCCACGGAGCACGCAGAGAGGTGCCCGGCGTGGGCACGGAGCACGTGCACAGGTGCCCGGCGTGGGCACGGAGCACGCGGAGAGGTGCTCGGCATGGGCACGGAGCACGCAGAGAGGTGCTCGGCATGGCCACGGAGCACGCAGAGAGGTGCTCGGCATGGCCACGGAGCACGCAGAGAGGTGCCCGGCGTGGGCACGGAGCACGCGGAGAGGTGCTCGGCGTGGCCACTGAGCACGCGGACAGGTGCCCGGCGTGGGCACGGAGCACGCGCACAGGTGCTCGGCATGGCCACGGAGCACGCAGAGAGGTGCCCGGCGTGGGCACCGAGCACGCAGACAGGTGCTCAGCATGGCCACGGAGCACGCAGAGAGGTGCTTGGCACCTGTCAGTGCCAGCGGCTGTGCATCTGAAGCGGCATCGCCCCACACACGCCAGGACGGTCGGCATAGAAACCCCGCGACAATGAGTGCTGGAGTGGGGATGGAGGGAAAGCACCCTCCTCCCTGTTGGTGGCCTGAAAGTCATTCAATCCACGAAGGAGAACAGGACAAAAGGTCATGAAAAACTAAACAGAGAAGTACTTCAGTACCCAGCCATCCCATTCCTGGGCACAGATCCAGAGAAAACCATAATTCTGAAAACCAGGTGCACCCCAGTGTTCATGGCAGCACCATGTACAAGCGCCAAGACATGGAAGAAGCGTGAGTGGGTAAGGACAGGTGAAGGGTAAACAGGTGGGGTTCACACGCAGAGCAGCATCACTCAGCCAAAAAGAGGGTGACATCACACCACACCCAGCACAAGGGAGGAAGGAGAGTGGAGCAAACAGAGTGCCGTAAGTAAGACAAAGGAAGACAAGTACACCACATCTCTTGGAGGTGGATTCTAACTTGTTTACCAATAAACAGCCTCACAACATAGCAAAGCGCCTTATGGTTACCAAAGGGGAAAGGTGGTGGGCAAAGGAAATGAGAGGGTAGAGATGAAGACACAAACACGCCTCTCTACAAAATAATCAACAAGAACCCACTGCAGGACAAGGACCCGCACTCAACACTGCGTCATAGCCTGTATGCGAAGAGAAGCCAGAAAAGAACGTGTGCACGGCTGTGCACGCGCGAGTCATGCTGCTGTACACAGGAAACGAAGAAGCAGACACACTCTACAGCACTGCAAGTCACACCTACACCACACACAGCGCCACGTACAGAAACAAGTGCTGATCCTGCTCCTTCAGGCCCAAGGTGACCAAGTGACCTGGGCTGCCGCCACGTGCCGGAAGCCTGAGCAGCCTGGGTCCCGCGGGTGGACTGTCAGGGCTGCGGGGGGTGGGGAGGTGGTGCCAGCCGATGAGGCCTGCCCCGCGGGCCTGGGGGCCTGCTCCCCTCTGCCCTGGCCCGCAACCTCCAGACCCAGGCAGGTCCTCCTGCACTGAAAGTACACCTACTGCGCCCGAAGGACGTGGAGGCCCGGCCGGGAGAGCTTCGGAAAGGCCCCCTGGGCGCCACGTCTCCAGGCGCTGGGGCGCCCACCTCCAGCCCCCTTCCTTAGGCCCGCCCCACCTGCAATGGCAGCGCCCTCCACAGAGCGGCGTTGCAGGAGCCGGGGTGTGTCTTTTAGGGCATCGCGGTAAGGGAGGATGGCGGAGTGGGACACAAGCCTTCGGTGTTTCTTCTGGCATGTTCCTCTCTGACTGGCAGTCCAGGAACAGGGCTTTCCCTAAGGCTCTGGCTCCCCAGTAACCAGGATAGGGGCGTAAACACAGGCTGCCGCCTTGCGGCCAATTCCCACAACAGCAACTGCGAATCCTTCGCTAGGCCTGCGGGCTGTGCCCGAGGGGAGGGCAACAGAAAGATATTAAAAACAGAGCAGGCATTCAAGAAGCCAGTTTAACTCACACTGTTTAAAAAATCACATGTAAAGATGTCAACATCACTAAAGGTGAGAGAAATGCAAAGCAAAACTTCAAGGAAGTTTCACCTCACACCGGTCAGAGTGGCCAAACTCTACGAACAGGAATTGCTGGAGAGGGTGTAGGGAGAGGGCACCCCCTATGCTGCCGCGGGAACGGAAAGTGGGAGCGGCCATGGGGAGGACGCGCGGCAGGTTCCCTAGCAGTGAAATTAGAATGCTGCCTTACACCATGCACAGGAATAAAGCCAAGTAGACCAAAGGGCTAAAAAAAAGGGCAGGTTCTGCGAAACTCTTGAGGAAAAGAGCACATGCCTTGACATAAAAGGTAGCAAGTTCTTTTTTGATCCACCTCGGAGAATCATGAAAATAAAACAAAAATAAACAAAGGGGACCTAATAAACGCTGAGAGCATCTGCACAGCAGAGGAGGCCGTCAGCGAAAGACAAAGGCGATGCTCAGAATGGGAGAAAGTCTTCAAGCAAAGACGCGCGTAGGGAGCTTCTCCTCAACACACACAAGCCACCGGTACAGCTCAACATCAAAAGCAAGCGACCCGATAAAAAGGCCGAAGACCAAACGCACAGCCCTCTAGAGCAGCCACAGAGACGGCCACGCAGCACGCGGGATGGTGCTCAGCATCTCTGGCTCTTAGAGACAGGCAGATGAAGTGCCATGAGGCAGCACCTCGCCTTGATCAGAATGGCCACGCTGAAAACCCCACACCAAGAGACTCTCCAGAGGGTGTGGGGAAAGGGAACCCTCCGACACTGTTGGTGGGAATGTGAGTCAGCACCACCTGTAGGGAGAGTGTTATGGGCGGCTCTTAAAAAACTAAACACAAGTGCCCAGTGACCCGGCAATCCCACACCTAGGCGCAGACCCAGAGAAAACAAAAATGTAAAAAGACACCCACGCCCAGTGGTCATGGCGGCACTAAGTGCACAAGGCCAGACGGACGAAGACGGAAAGCGGGGCACGCGTCCACGACGCAGCGTCACTCAGACCCGAAGAAGGGGGCACTAATGCCAGCTCCAGCTACTGGGAAGAAGCTAGAGAGAATCGCACTGAGTG
The DNA here is from genome assembly GCA_006410655.1 of Kobus ellipsiprymnus. NCBI lineage: Eukaryota > Metazoa > Chordata > Mammalia > Artiodactyla > Bovidae > Kobus > Kobus ellipsiprymnus. The sequence continues at coordinate 15,067 of SJYR01004652.1, forward strand.
GAGTAAGCGAAAGGGAAAGACAGATCTAGGGTGTCATCCCCTGTGGGATCTAAGCGTGGATGCAGATAGACGTCTTTACAAAAGAGAAATAGCCTCGCAGACTCAGAAAAGGAACTCACGCTTACCAAATAGGAAAGGCAGAGGGACAGGGATTAGCTGGCTCAGGTCAATATATACGCCTTGAAACAGATGCTGAAGGGCTCATAACACCACAGTCCTAGAGGGCTGTCAATGACACCTGCCCTCAAGAATGTCCAGGGGTAAATCATCGAGAAAATTCCAAACAGGGCCAGCTTTCAAGAAGCCAGATTGAAGCGGTATATTGTTCTCACAAGATGTAAAATAATAATAAAAGCACACGGAAAGATACTCCACATCAGTATTTATTAGATCGATGCCAAAAAACTGTGAGGTATCACCTCACACTGACCACAATGGCCGTCATCGAAAAGACCTACAGAGGATAATCACTGCAGGGAATGTACAGAAAATAAGACCCTCCCCAGCCTTGGCGGTGTAAACGGCGAAGCCACGATGGAGAACAGCACGGAGGGCCCTTGGAACACTAAGCACAGAGGTACTGTGTGGTCCTGCAACCCCACTGCTCAGCTTAGGTGCACAGAAAGTCTCCACTCAAAATGACACGTGCACCTTGATTCTCAGGGCAGCACTGTTTACAACAGTCGAGACACAGAATCCACCAAAGTGTCCTCGACAGAGAAGTGGAGACTGTGGCGCATCTGCACACTGAAACGCTGCTCAGCCACGGACAGAAAGAAAGGGTGACACTGGCAGCAGCTTGGGTACACCAAGAAATCATCACACTATCCATGCTTTTCAGAGCGAAAGGGACAAATACCCTAAGATGCCATGCACAGTGGAACCTGTGCGTTCACACCAATGAACTGACTCACGAGATGGAAACAGGCTCACAGACTGAGAAAATCGGATTGTGACTAAACGGGAGTTAGGAGGGACAGACGAACTAGCTTGGGATGAAAGTATGCACACCAACATGCACCAAGCTGACAATGAAAGAGGACCCGCTGAATAGAACTGGGGGCTCTGCCGAACAAACTGTAACAACCTACACGAGGAAAACAGAAGAATAACAGGTACAGACCCATGCATAACTGAATCAAGTTCAGCTGATTCATTGCTTTAGGTGTTTCAGTACACCTAAGACAAACAACACATCAGAAATCCAGTCTGCCCCCAATATAAAGTAACAGTAAATTGCAAATTAAATTACATGAACTCGGTCTACAGGGAACCAGAGAGCAGTCCTATGAATTAGACACATGACATGCTATGATTTTAATGCGTCACCACCAAAGCCTTTCTTTCACCCAGCAGAACACAGAGCAGCCACTCACTCAAAGGTGCCAGGCCTCACGTGAATTCGACAATATGAAGAGAAGAAAAAGGACCGCAGGTTAACCAGGCAACACCCTAAATTCAAATGTTGGAAATCTCAGAGCAGATCAGACACACTGAGGTAAAGAGCACATATGAGGTCTCTGCGTACAGGATCCAGACCTGTGTGTGTGCGGTGAGACCCACACAATCCCCAGACCCTGCACCTGGGGTCACACGTCCAGTCTCCCGGGCGACACACCTCCCAGATTCTGCACCTGGGGTCACATGTCCACAGTCTCCAGGGTGAACTCCCAGACCCTGCACCTGGGGTGGTAAGACCCTTGGCTAGGGCACAAGGTCTCTGCTGGGTGGTCCCCTGCGGTGGAGGCGAGGAGCTCCTGTAACTTCAGGTCGGTCTCCTTCCCCGGCTCGTGTCCCAGAGGAGCCCTCCTTTTCCCTTCGGTTCTGTGTGACGCTGTTTCTGCAGCTGTCGTGATAATGTTGGACGCACTGCCTTGGTGATGGCAGCCTCGGGCTTTTGTTGTCCCTCGGAGGTGCTGCAGAAACACACCGGGCTCTGGGCTGGAAGACGAGGGGCAGCTCTGGTCTCTGCTGAGCTGGACGGTCTGCTGGAAGGAGATCACAGCGGCAGCCTCACCTGATGCTCGCTGGCTTTCTGCCTGATCCATCTGCCCTGCAACCAATTGCCCAGGGAGCGACTGAACAGCAGCCAGGATGCACTCGGGCCTGCACTGAGGTGGCAGCTAAACAGGTGAGGCCTGGAAGCAACCAGCAGGCACACGGACAAGCGAATGAATTAGGACGCCATTCATGCATGGCGTGGAACGTGAGTCAGCCATGAAAAGAAATAACGCCATTTTCAGGGATAACCTGGAGCAGTCATAGTAAGCAAGGTACTTCAGAAGGAGAAACGGACACCAATGAGCTCCTTTATAAAGGCGGAATACACACACGGTCTCAGGAAACAAGCATGGCTACCGAAGGGGAGTTGCGGGTGGAAGGGATAATTTGGAGGTTGGGATTCATTTATCCTCACAAATACATACAGAATATAGAATCGGCACAGACCTGCTTTAGAAAGGGTGGTGTACTGAGTGAAGCGAAGTGGAGTCGCTCAGGCGTCTCCGACTCTTTGCGACCCCGTGGACTGTAGCCTACCAGGCTCCTCCCTCCATGGGATGCTCCAGGCAAGAGTACTGGAATGGGTTGCCATTTCCCTTCTCCAGGGGATCTTCCCAACCCAGGGATCAAACCCGGGTCTCCCGCATTCCAGGTAGACGCTTTAACCTCTGAGCCGCCAGGGAAGCAGTGAGGAGTGGTGTACTACACACGCTATAATAACGTGTATGTGAAAAATACAAAGATGAATCAGTATATGTATGGCGATAACTGATGAAGAATCTCTCCACCTACAAACACAGCACTGTAAGTCAGCTATCCTCCAAAAGAAGTAAAAATGAAGTTTAAAAAGAAAAAGACAAGGACTAATGAGCCACAGGCTTCTGGCATGTGCCAGAAGAAACCACGGACTAGGAGTCACCCTGAGGCTCCGGTTACTGTGGTAACAGGAGTAGGGCACGAAGAAACCCTGTCTCCTTGTGGCCATTTCCCACAACAGAAACTTTAAAGCTATTGCTTATGTTGCAGTTAAATAAGAAAAAGTTTTTTCTCCTTGGCCTTTTGAGTCCTTCTCTACTTTAGCTGCTCCTGATCTACCGTCTGCACTGATAACTCACTTTCCTTCTTTTCAGAAGAAGGACCTATTGACTGTTTTGAAACAATGCAAAAAGGAACAAAAATAAAGGAACCTTATACTTTTCTGGAAACAAATGTTTCCTGGAGGAAGCAGAAAGATGGCTTTAATCCCCAAGCTGGCAGAGGAGAGAACACACTGGGCTTGGGCCTCGAGAGCTGTTTCTCCTCCAATGGGGAATCGAGGGGACTGCACAGTTGGGGCTCGTAGTCAGAGGCTGGATGGAGAGCAAACATGCGAGGACCCTGTATTCTTTCTTTTTGCTTTGTTTCAAGACAGTCAACAGGCTGGTGTCAGGGAGCCCAGTAGCTTGGGTCCGGCAGGCAGCCCCAGGAGTTGGGGCTGTGGCCTTTTGCAGCTTGCACTGCGGCTTTCCTTACGTAATGCAAAAAGAGAGACAGACAAATGACAAGGAAAGATCTGCAGAGAGAGTAACGTAAAGCATCACTTAATTTAAGGATGTGGCTGCCATGAAATTAAAAGATAATAGATGCAAAGTATGGTTCATGCAGAGTTAGACGGCAACAGGCGCGGGATATCCCTGGATAAAGCACGGCGACCCACTCCGGTATTCCTACCTGGAGAATGTCATGCACAGAGGAGCCTGGCGAGCTACAGTCCATGGGGTCACAGTCAGATGTGACTGAGCTACTAACACACACACACACACACACACACACACACACACACAGGTGCAGGACAGAGCTTGCATAACAGGTTGGTCTTCAGAAAAGAAGGAAACTGAGTTATCATTGCAGACTGTAGATCAGGAGCAATTAAAGGAGAGAAGGACTCAAACGGCAAAAGAGAAGAAGAAAACTTTCTCATTTCACTGCCACACTTAAGAACACTTCAGATTCACAAGGACTGCCAGGCTCTAAATGAAACTGGCACTTTAAAATGTTCATGGGTAGCTAACTGAAAGTGAATAAAAACTGGGCAGACTGAGAAGAAAACTTCCCCAATCAATTCCACACACACTACTTAAAATCAAAGTCCATGAAAACGTGCTGCACACCAGGACCTGCAGAGACGCGCAGAGGAAGCCACAGCGAGGGGACAGGCAGCTGTCTGAAGGGCGCTCGCAGCCTGCAGAGGGAAGCGGCGGCCAAGAGGTGGAGCAGAGAGAACACCCGCGGCGCTGAGGAGGTGCGCGCGCTGAGTCACCTGGAGCGTGTCTTTTGTTTTTACTCTTTAGCAAGACAAACAGACTGATCCCAGCCCAGGTCACAGGGGGACCTACAGCATACCCTGCCCAGCGTCCCTTCACCGTCAGCGCCGACAGGGGAAGGAGGTGCTGAGCAGCAGCCCGCCCGGAGCGGACAGCCAGCCCAGGCGAGGGACGCGCCGGCCAGGTCCGCCTCTTCAGGAGGTTAACGAGGCCCCCCCCCAGCAAAGGGCTCCCTAACTCCAAATTCATCTTGCCAGAGAAGAGAAAAGAATCAGACATGAACTGTAAACTCAATCAGGTGTCTTTAGATTTAAATATTAAAAAATGAAGGATAAAAGCAGTAAAAATTACACTTTAAGTGAATAAATTGCAAAGTAAATCAACGATATACTCTGCCACTTTATACAGAGGCGGAGGAGGCGGGAGGCTGCACAAACTACCTTGAGCGAGGGCCCCTCACTGGCGGCTGCCACCGGGTTCTCCAGTCGACTCCGCCGCCAACCCGGCTGCAGAGCCGGCGGGACACAGAGCTGCTCTGCCCATCACCCCGGAGGAGCCCTTGGCGCCGGGCGTGGAGAGAACCCAAGTGTGCGCCTTCAGGCGCCTCTTCCGCCAGGCAACTGGCAGAAGGCTCAGCCTGAGCCTGCTCTTCATCTTCTGCAGGTTAATGGTGTAAAATGAGGTGAAGGACGTGCCTAGAAGTGGGGCATCTCCCCTTTCTGCAGCTGTTTTATTTTCTTCTCCGTCTGTAAGGGTCTTTTTTGAATCAAAAGAGAAAGGGCGCATTCCCACAGTTCTCCTCACCGTGATTTTGGGCTTCAGAGGCGCTTCAGCAGGGGCCGCTTGTTGGGCTCTTTATCCCTACTGGCTGCGGCTCGTCCTCATCTTCTTGGGTGGGGGTTGGGTTCTCTTCTTCCCAACAAAGGCAGGAGTCCTGGGGTCAGTGAGTGGAGTTTCTTTTCAGGAACACCTAACAAGATACAAGAAGGGTAAGGCTTCACATAAATTTAAAGTGTTTATCCTCCAATACCCTCTCTGCTTTTCGCTGTTTGATTCTTTTCTCCATTTCAAAATCAAAGCAAACAGACCCAGTGGGTGGCTTCTCTGGCAGTTTCTTAGGGAAAACGTGCGCTCTGTAAAGAATTCCGGAGTCCACTTTCCCAGCTTTAAACTTGTAGAGCCCTGCTCCCACGGGATTACAGTTCTTGGATTTTGCATTTGTTTGCACCACCTCTTGCAGCGTTTTTGTTCTCCTCTGACTCTTGCTTCTCGGTACTTTTTAGGATCTTTGTTATATGGGAAGAACCTGAAAAAGAATAGATATGTGTTTACGCATGACTGAATCAAGTTCCTCTTCACCTTATACAAACACAACATTGAAAATCAACTCTATTCCAATAAGATCAAAATGAAATTGCACAGAAAGAAAAAGAAATGGGCATGAAAAATGCTGCTGCCCTGTGGCTATTTTCCATAACAACAACCTCAAGAGCTGTGCTGATGGACATAGTATTCAGAAGGCCCGTGGGGTTGAGTGAAGAACACCCGCCTTCATGGAGTGTTTTAGGAGTGTTTATCAAAACACAGGGCAGACGTTCAAGAGTCACTTGCAAGATGTTTCACTCATACTCTTTAAAAAAAAATCACAGGAAACGATGTCAACATTTATAAATAGTAGAGAAATCCAAACCAATACTACAAGGAGGTATCACCTCACCAGTCAGAATGGCCATTGTTGAACACTCTACAAAGAACCAAGGCTGGAGAGGTGGGGAGAAACAAGCACCCCCTGCGCTGAAGCCGGGGTGTCAGTCGGGTGGAGCCACCCTGGAGACAGTGTGTGCTGAGTCACTTCAGTCGTCTTCGACGGTTTTCGACCCTGTGGACTGCAGCGTGCCAGGCTTCCCTGTCCACTAGATTCTCCAGACACGTTCACAGGAGCGGGCTGCATTCCCTCCTCTAGGGGATATTCCCAACCCAGGGATCGAACCTGCATTTGTGTTTCCTATTGGCAGGTGGGGTCTTTACCATGAGCACCACCTGGGAAGGGGGGAACCCCACAACACTGTAAGTCTCCTGCACGTGGTGGTGGTCTACTCACCAAGCTATTTCTGACTCTTGCAATGGAATGTCGCCCAGCAGGCTCTTCTGTCCATGGGATTTCCCAGGAAGGAATACTGGAGTGGGCGGTCATTTCCTTCTTCAGGGAGTCTTCCTACCTGGGTTCAAATCCACATCTCCTGGCTTTGCAGATGGGCTCTTTACTAATGAGCCACCAGGGATGCCCCCAAATTATATATATACTACAATTCAAATTATATTTTTTTAACGATGCTGTGTACAGAAACTATAAGACACTGATACTAGAAATCAAAGACAACATAAACAGATGGGGAGATATTCCATGTTCCTGGGTTGGAAGAATCAATAGTGTGAAAATTAGCATACTATCAAATGCAATCTACAGATTCAGTGCAATCCCTATCAAATTACCAATGACATTTTTCATAGAACTAGGAAAAACATTTTCACAATTAATATGAAAACACAATAGACCCCAAATAGCCAAGCAATCTTGAGAAAGAAGAATGGAGCTGGAGGAATCAACCCTCCAGACTGGCACAAAAACAGAAATATAGACCAATGGAATGAACTCAAAAGCCTAGAGATTAGCCCACGCACCTATGGGCACCTTATCCTTGACAAAGGAGGCAAGAATATACAATGGGGCAAAGACAGTCTCTTCAATAAGTGATGATGGGAAAACTGGACAGCTACATGTAGAAGAATGAAATTAGAACACTTCCTAACACCATACACAAAGATAAACTCAGAATGGATTAAAGATCTAATTGTAAGACCAGACACTACACAACTCTTAGAGGAAAACACAGGCAGAACACTCTGACATAAATCACAGCAAGAGCCTCTATGACCCACCTCCTAGAGTAATGAAAATAAAAAAAAATAAACAAGTGGGACCTAATTAAACTTAAAAACTTTTGCACAGCAAAGGAGACTATAAACAAGGAGAAAAGACATCCCTCAGAATGGGAGAAAATAATAGCAAATGAAATAACTGACAAAGGATTACTTCCCAAAGTATACAAACAGCTTATGCAACTCTATGTCAGAAAAATAACCCAATCAAAAGTGGGTAGAAGACCTAAAGGGACATTTCTCCAAAGAAGACATACAGATGGCTAAGAAACCTATGAAAAGATGCTCAACACTGCTCATTATAGAGAAATTAAATCAAAACTGCAAGGAGAGCTCACCTCTCACCAGTCAGAATAGCCATCAACAAAGCGTCTACAAACAATAAATGGTGGAGGGTGTGGAGCAAAGGGAGCACTCTTGCACTGTTGGTGGGACTGTAAACTGAGACAGCCACCACAGAAGACAGTATGGAGATCCCTTTAAAACTAGGAATAAAACTACCATATGACCCGGCAATCCCACTACTGGGCATACACCCTGAGAAACCACAATTGAAAAAGACACATGTATCCCAGTGTTCACTGCAGCACTATTTGCAGTCGCTAAGACGTGGAAGCAGCCTAGATTTCGATTGACAGATGAATGGATAAAGAAGCCGTGGTATGTATACACGATGGGGTATTACTCAGCCATAGAAAGGGACGCACTTGAGTCAGCGCTGACGATGTGGATGGAAATAGGGCCTATTATGCAGAGAGAGCTACATCGGAAAGAGAAGCATCAGTTCAGTTCAGCTGCTCAGTCGTGTCTGACTCTCTGCAACCCCATGAATCGCAGCACACCAGGCCTCCCTGTCCATCACCATCTCCCAGAGTTCACTCAGACTCACGTCCATCGAGTCAGTGATGCCATCCAGCCATCTCATCCTCGGTCGTCCCCTTCTCCTCCTGCCCCCAATCCCTCCCAGCATCAGAGTCTTTTCCAATGAGTCAACTCTTCCCATCAGGTGTCCAAAGTACTGGAGCTTCA
>SJYR01004652.1:31256-69890 GCA_006410655.1 Kobus ellipsiprymnus
TCTGCATTCCTGTAACTCACAGGCTGCCCCAGGCCTTACCCACCCCTTTGCCTCTGCCTACCGCCACCTCATCCATCTGGGCCTCCTTCAGCTCAAGGCCCATCTCCACATCTGCTCCCCAAAAAGGCTCTCTGGCTCCAGGATGAGTTGGGGGCCCTCCTCCTGCCCCTGGTCTTCCCTGTCTTAGCTCTGGCCACCACAACCAAACGCGGTACCTGGTGTCTGGCAAGCAGCGCACATGGGCTGCTCACAGTCTGCAGGCTGGGAGCCCAGACCAGCCTGCCTGGTTCATGCCAGCTGCTTCCCACTGTGCACCCAGCGGGTGCAGGCAGGGAGGGAGCGCTGAGGGGCCTCATCAAGGGCCCAGATCCTCCTTGAGAGCCCCACCCCCAGCAGCGCCGCATTGGCTGTTGGGACTTAGCACGTGGCCCTGGGAGACACAGGCGCGCAGAGACAGCAGCTTTTGATGCGCACTGACCGCTGCTCCTTCCACTTTAGTTAGGGGTCGGTGGTTTCTTTGACAAAAAAGCCTCTTCCCAGAACACTCCGTTCCTCGAGGTAGGCGCCCAGGCATTCATCCTCTGGACACCAGACTGGGGGCCTGTGCCCATGAGGAGGTAGGACAGCCGTGGTCGCACGCCCGGGCTTGGGTGCCACACAGAGCTGGAGCGGGGCCCTGCCTCCCGCCCGTCCTCGCCGTGACCTCGGCCGAGGTGCCTGAGTCCATTTATCCACCTGTGTAATGTCACATGTGTGGGCTGCTCACACCTGGGTGTGTTCAGTTCCACACCCCCAAGTGGGCACACACACATACATACACACCAGACCCCAGGGACCCACAGAACATGGTCATCAAGAAGAGAAGGTCTGGCCCTAGATGACCAGGGCCGGGAGCACAGTTCTGACCTTCAGGGATGGAGAGCTGTGCTCTGGGCGTCAGGATCAGAGATCCGGACTCTTGCAGCTGAAGGTGCTGCTGTGAACAGCTGCTGTCACAACCAGCTGTCTCTGCAGACGGGGGGTCATCTGCAACTCAGTGTGGCTGGAGAGAAATATTCCAAGGCTGACCCCAAACTGCTGCCTAGAATTACCAGGATCCAAGGAAACTCTCATGAACAAAAAATCTGGCCCATTCTCGCCAGGTCAGCAGGAAGCATGAGGGCGGGCCCAGCCGACAGAGCCAGGAGGGGTGGTAAGGGAGGGTCCGGGACTGAGGGGGTGGGGATCCAGGGGGAGGCAGACTGGCCTGAGAGGCCGCCAGGACTCCCCAGTAGGCGCGGTCCTGCAGCCCACCCCGCCCTGCGTGCATCTCCCAGGAGCCCAGGCCTGCAGCGGCCGCAGCGGAGAGGCTTCTCTGCTGGACCCCTCACTCACTGCCAGTGACCCACTCGGAAAGGACCCTCCAGGCCCTGGGTCAGCTCTTGTCCCTGAGCTTCTTCCCGGAGTCGCCGCGGTGCTGACCTAAACAGTCCAGACTGACTTTGCCCGTCTTTTAAATATGTTTTGAGTAGAGCACACTTGATTTAAAAAACATAAATCATGTCTGTTTTGGGTTTGAAGGCTGCTGTCTTCAGCACAGTCAGCACAGAGGGCATTCAACCGTCGCTGTTTTCTCGAGCCAAGTGTTAATAAATGACTGAGATTTTCTGAACCACTGTGATAACACGTTTCAGCAGTGGTCAGAGGGCCCTTCCTGCGGCAGGGAGGGTCTGAGAGGGACTCAAATGGCCCTGAGCCGGTGTCCCCAGGGCCCCCCTGAGTACCAGCCAGAGCAGCCACAGGGCCTCCCCCCAACCCCCGCCCACTACGTGGAGGCCCTTCCCCCACTGTCCCCTCCAAATGGAAGAAGTGTGGCCGGGCCCCAGCTGGCCCTGGATGAGCCGCGGGAAGCGAGGCAACAGGCGATTTCCCAACCCTGAGCCTGCCGCCGGGGCCACAGGGGCCACGCGGTCAAGGTCAGGGTGCACGAGCCTGGGGGCGGGGCTCAGGCCTCCCCAGCTGTGAGCAGCCACCTGCTCCAGCTGGGGAAACTGAGGCCCAGGCTGGACGGGCCGGCCCAGACCCACAGGCATCTCGCGCAGGCCAGGAATGCGGCCCCTCGGTCAGGGCACTGTGGCTTCTCGAGTGTCACACCTACAGAGCAAAGCGCAGATACGCCGAGCGCACAGCTTTATAAACTGAGAACGTGAGCCGTCCACGCCCAGACCAAGACATACAAAGCTCCAGCACCCGAGAAGTCTAAACGCCTTTCAGTCGCCGTGCCCAGGAGTAGCCGCCTCCCCGCCTCCCACCATCACGGCCTGCTTGCCTGTCACGGTCGTGCTGTGGGCGCCCTCTTCCGCCACGGGACATTTGGGAGGTGCACTCGCCGTGTGTGCCTGTTCACTCTGCTCTCGAGAGGCACCTGACTCCTCAAGTCACTGGTCCTGGGGTGGGTGTGCACTCGCCTTAGGAGATGGCTGAGCGCTTGCCCAGAACAGCTCTAGCTTTTCCAAGTGTCCCCCTCTCACCCGCAGGACGAGAGGGCTCCAGGTGCCCCACACCCTGTCCAGCTACGGGAGATGCAGGTGGCCCCCCTGTGAGATTCCTGTCTGGAGGCTCCCGGGTCTGCCCTCTGGTGAGAGAGACGCTCAGACCCGCCGTCAGACATAGGCTGACCCCACTGCTGGGCTCAGGGCTCCAGGGGGGAAGCAGTTTGTTTTGGGGACATGAGTCCCCACCCTTGTTCCCAGATGCGGCTCAGGGAACAGCATCAAGCTGAGCACTCGAGGGCTAGGCCCCACCTCTGTCCTGGATGGCCCAGCCCACCCTCAGCTGCAGACACACAGGGGATAGCCCAGAGCCCCCCTCCTGGGGACGGGGTGACAGACACAGCAACAGGGGCGGGGTGCGCGGGGTGGGTCATGCCGACCGAATCCACAGGGCCGAGCTGGGACCCTGCTCACTGCCCATCCTTTAAGGTGACCGGCGGGAGTAGCTGTCACTCGGGAGCAACGGCACAGCTCTGGCCCCAAGTCCTCCACCAGCCCTGCAGGGGACCCCAGGCCCCCAGGGGCAGCCCACTGCCTGCTGCTGCCATCAGGACGCAGGCTGGTCCTCACAGCAAGCTGACACTCTGCTCCAGGTGCTCCTGCACGTGCCAGTTGCTGGTGTCCCCCAAGGGCCCTCAGAGTCGGCGCTGCTGCCGCAGCCACGGCAGAGACGGGGAGACCGACGCCCCGAGGGTCTGAGTGACCAGCAGGGCCTGACGCCGGCCCATGGGTGCCGCCGGCCGCGGCCAGACTCGCGTGTGGGGCTCCTTCTCCTGCACCTGGGTCACCATCAGGTCCCCTCCACCCACACACACATAGGGTCCAGAGACGTCCCTCACACGCATACACACCCACACACACAGTCCAGACACCCCCCAGACACACACACACACAGGGTCCAGAGACATCCCTCACACACATACACACCCACACACACAGTCCAGACACCCCCCAGACACACACACGGTCCAGAGACCCCCCCCCACACACACACAGGGTCCAGAGACATCCCTCACACACATACTTGGGTCCCACACCATCAGGTCCCCTCCACACACACGCACGCATGCACACAGGGTCCAGAGACATCCCTCACACACATATACACCCACACACACAGTCCAGACACCCCCCAGACACACACACACAGGGTCCAGAGACATCCCTCACACACATACACCCCCACCCGACACACACACACACCCCCGACACACACACACAGAGTCCAGAGACTACACACACCCACACCCACACCGTCCAGAGACACGCCCGCCACCACAGGGTCCAGCGACCCCCCCACACAGTAGAGACACCCCCGACCCCAGGCAGAAGCAGCACAACCCCCGGAGCGGGCTGACTTTCAGGTAAGGAGGGTCCCTTGCTCAGTCGTGTCCAGCTCTTTGCAACCCCGTAGCCTGTAGCCCGCCAGGCTCCTCTGGCCGTGGAGCAGGCTTCAGTTACAACCTTTGCCCAGAGTCCCTGGGGCCGGGACTCAGCGGAGGGGACAGCTGCTGTCTCCTCACAGAGCCTCTGCGTCGCCAGTTCCCAGCCAACGAGGCAGGAGCAGGGCTGGTGGCATGGCCCCAGCAGGGTGGGCACCACCAGCCACGTGGGCCCGCGCCGTGCCGCCACCTCAGCCCTGCTCGGGCCGCCAGCAGGCCTCCCTGTGGTGGACTTCCTTCCCAGACAGAGCCCATGGCGGCCACGGGCCAGCCCTGCTCCGAGGCTGCCGTGACCTCGCCTCCCCAGGGTACAGGGCTCCCACTGAGGATGCGAGGGCAATGGAGAGGCCTGGGGAGAGTGACTGTCCTTTCCCGGGGGCTATGTCGGCAAGGAGCCACAGTCCAGCCCGGCAAACTGCCCTGAGCGCCCAGCTACCCTGGGGACGTGGGCACCACAGCCAGGAGGGCCTACCTCCTTTCATGCCCTGGAACCTGCCAGGCGTGGGCCAGCTTCAGGATCCCAAGGCCACTGGGCTCCTGACCTTGACCTATTCCCGGGGCTGGTGTCCGAAGGGAAGGCCAGGCCACAGGCAGAAATGTCAGGAAGCGGCTGAAGGGCGGGGAGGGAACCGTCTTCCACCAGCTTCTCCCCGGTTTGCCGGGACCCCTCCTCCCTCCCTCGACCTCCTTTCAAACACAGTCAGCCTGCTTTCCGAAACCTCCCTGACTTCCAGGGGTTTCCGTGCATTTTCTTGAGCTATGATTTTTGTGTACCTACTATTCTTTAAACTTACCCAGTGATTATCACACCTCGGACATACTCCACAAACAGGACTCAACATGGAATTCCATCACGATGTGTCTCCAGACTGGTAGGAACTTACGTTGTTTCTAATGTTTTATACAGAATTACCCATCTTTGGGACAGACTCCCAAAGTAGAACTGCTCGGCCAAAAAGTCTATCTTACTTCAAAGACTGTTGAGTGACGATCTCAAACCCGTGGGGCACAGTGAGGTGTCCTAGCTGCTGTGAAGGCGCGTGGCTAGCCGGAAGGCTCCACAGCCCCACGCTTCCTCTGCAAATCTGGGCACCACCAGGTCAGCAGGTCAGGAGGCAGCAGGGCTGTTCCGCTGACTCTCAGCACCCTGCAGCCCAGGCCAGAGCCGCCACGGGACCATGAGCCCCGATCCCGAGTCAGCTCATCCCTCTGTGGACGCCCACAGCTGGGCACGTTTGATGGCGCAATGCTGGATAAGGGTGTCTGCCCTTGACATCCTTCTGGTAAAACGCTTGGTTCTGCGGCTTCCCTGTGTGTCCAGTGGCTAAGGGCCCACAGTCCCGGCCCGGGGAGCCTGAGCTCGGTCCCTGGTCCCAGGACTAGCAGCAGGCCCTGCATGCCACAGCTGTGGCCAGGCACAGCCACGTAAAGTCTATAAATACATTTTCTAAAAGTGCCATGGCTCCTCCTCCGCACCTGTCTTTCCAGGTGAGCTTCTGAATCATGTTAGTAGGTAGCGGGCTGCTCCCTGCAGGCCTGCAAGACCTGTCCTTGCCCAGTTTCAAGACCAGAGAGAGCCCAGAGCGAGCAGCAGAGACAGCGGGGACTTCCTGGAGGCAGACCTGGAGGGTCTGAAGCAAGGTCCTGGAGGGACGCCCCACTGCCACAGGGCGGGACGTGAGGACTGTTCTCCCCCTGGAGGGAGGGGGCGTCATGGGGGAACTGACGTCAGGTTAGCTCATCCGTTGGGAGTCAGTGGGCGAGCACAGCCCTAACTATCCCTGTGATAAGCTATTGAGGCGGAGACGTGCAGATCCAAAGATTCAGTTCAGTTCAGTCGCTCAGTCCTGTCCAACTCTCCGTGACCCCACGGACTGCCGCACGCCAGGCCTCCCTGTCCATTGCCAACTCCTGGAGCTCGCTCAAACTCACGTCCACCATCAGTGATGCCATCCAGCCAGCTCATCCTCTGCCGTCCCCTTCTCCTCCCACCTTCACTCTTTCCCAGCATCAGGGTCTTTTCCAATGAGTCAGTCAGAAAAGCCTAGCTTTCCTCCCAAGGAGCGTCTTTTAACTTCATGGCTGCAGCCACCAACTGCGTTAATTTTGGATCTAAGATTAGAACACTTGTTAGGTGGGCAGCAGAGGGCAGGCGGGGAGGTTTCCACTGATTAGGCTCTAGGATGAAGAGGGAGGGTCAGTAATGCAAGTGGGTGTGGGTAAGGCAGACTGGACGACGAGAGAGAGCAAGGAAGCCCGTTTGGGGGAGTCTGACCACACAGTGGGTTTAGAAATATCCAGATACAGTTTTGCCTGGACTCCTCCTGAGTCCTTAGAACCCAAGAGAATCAACCTGCTCTCCCGTCCTTGCCCAGCACCCAGACCAGAGAGCCCAGTCGGTAGCTGCCTCTCCCTCTCACACCGTTTCTGTAACCTCAGTGACACTGAGCTGTCTCACAGCAGGCCTCTGCCTTCCTGGATGAGTTTGTTCTGAGCCTGCCCTATCCAGGTCCGTCTGTCCCTGTTCCATTTCCAAGTCACCGCTGACTTTCTACAGGAAACATGTCCACTCCACGTTTGCATTTTGTCCTCTCCACGCACTCCAGCCTTGCTGCCCAGCCCCCTCGCTGTCGCCCCTCACGCCTGCACATGCAGGGGTCTGGGTGGGAAGGACGCTCTTGCATGTCCAACCGCACCCACACTCGCCCACAGTCCTTCTGCCCTGGGCTCAGCGGAAGTATCCCTGTGGTCTCAGTGATTACACACCACATTCCCAGCTTCCTGTGCTGTGGGAAACTTGTGTCTCATTTACTTTGTTTGTTTGTCCTTTCTGTATTTCTTAACTTTCCACAGAGCCCCAGTGAGAAGGAAGGGCATGGGGCTGCGCTGGTACCACGGGCTGTGGCCACCTCAGCCTGGTCAGCTCCCACCGTTTCTGGGGGAGCCTGAGAAACACCAGGACGGTGGGTCAGTGGCGCTGGCGCACACAGGGCAAGCAAGCCTCGAGAAACAAAGGTCCAGCACAAAGCCCGACCCCCTTCCTTTGGAAGAGGGGGTCAGAGGGTGGTCCAACGCTGAGCCTGGAGGCCTGGCTCTCTCGCAGGCAGCCAGTGACAACGGGAGAGCACACCTCCCCTTACACACAGAAAAGGCCATGCCAAGATCCTGGCCGGGGCTGCAGGCCCCGAGGCCCCGTGAGCGCTGATCTGGGAGGGTGCTTCCAAGTCCATCCCTTAGCCATGAGTGCTGGGGGAAGGTTCCCTTCTTCCTGGGGCCGTTTCTTGAAGATGTGGATGAAAGCAGAGGAACCCTTGGTGAAATCCGTGTTGTGTCTCTCCCTCCGAGGGTTGCCCTAAGGCATTTGAAAAATACATGTGGAAAAAAGTCAGGTTTTCCAAAACAGAAAATGTTACGAAATAACACTGCCTGTTTCCTCTTTTCTGAATAAAACAGAAAACATATGTTTCCCATCTCCACTGGGAATGGGTGTAGCGTGTGCTGACGTGCACACAGAAAGGGCCCTTTTTATCAAACGCCCCACAAGGATGGCACCGTTGCCAAGGACACAGGTGAGCACAGCACTACCCTCCCAATGGGGATGCCCTCCCAGTGCGGATGCCTGGCAAACAGGGAAAGCAGACTGCCTGGAGCCCCTCCTCCTCCTCTTATGCAGAGAACCCAGCTTAGGCCCCAAACCCCCCAGGCTCAGTCTCCTCATGGGTGAGACCAGGAAAATGAAGGTTATGATGCGAGTTTAATCAAAACTGTGCCCCAGGCGCTTCACCCACTACCTAATACCCCCAGCAGATGGCCACTATGCCGTTACCACCACCTCATCCTTTGCCTTGGCCATCTATGTATAAACCCCCTCTCCCAGGACCGGCAGTCTGCATGGCTTCAACTTCTTCACCTGCAAACAGGTTGCTGGAAAGGTCAGCCTTGAGGATTTCACGGAGTAAACATCAAGGAGTCTGAAAGAACGCCTAATGGCCAAAGCCGGAATGATCTGAAGAAAAAATAATCTTTACTTTTAATGTAATGAGTGTGCCAGTACTGACTAATCTCCCATAGATCATAGCGTCCGGGTCCACACTGATAAAAACGTTCAAAACAAGAAATATGAAAGGAGCAGAAAAGTCTTATCAATAAATGAGGAAAGAGGGACTTCCCTGGCAGTCCAGCGGTTAAGACTCTGTGTTCCCAAGGAACGGGGGCATGAGCCTAATCCCTGGTTGGGGAACTGAGGTCCTGCATATCCCACATACCACCAGGTGCTGCCAAAAATAATAAGGAATGGGGGAGACAGAATATCACCATTAGGGAAACAGTCTCGGAAAAACTGTTTCCAGCAACTAGGCAGAAAGTTGAACAGAACAGGATGCTGCATAGCCTCAAAGCAACCGTCCCACGACGTGCGTCACTCACCCGGGGGATGACAGGATGGAACGGGCGGGTGACACCAAATATATGGATCTGAGTATGAGCAATCTCTAGGAGATCGCCAACACAGGGGAGCTGGCATGCTGCTGTCCACCCGGCTGCGGACGCAACCACCCTGGGGAGGTGGATTTGCCTTGGCCATCTATGTATAAACCCCCTCTCCCAGGACCGGCAGTCTGCATGGCTTCAACTTCTTCACCTGCAAACAGGTTGCTGGAAAGGTCAGCCTTGAGGATTTCACGGAGTAAACATCAAGGAGTCTGAAAGAACGCCTAATGGCCAAAGCCGGAATGATCTGAAGAAAAAATAATCTTTACTTTTAATGTAATGAGTGTGCCAGTACTGACTAATCTCCCATAGATCATAGCGTCCGGGTCCACACTGATAAAAACGTTCAAAACAAGAAATATGAAAGGAGCAGAAAAGTCTTATCAATAAATGAGGAAAGAGGGACTTCCCTGGCAGTCCAGCGGTTAAGACTCTGTGTTCCCAAGGAACGGGGGCATGAGCCTGATCCCTGGTTGGGGAACTGAGGTCCTGCATATCCCACATACCACCAGGTGCTGCCAAAAATAATAAGGAATGGGGGAGACAGAATATCACCATTAGGGAAACAGTCTCGGAAAAACTGTTTCCAGCAACTAGGCAGAAAGTTGAACAGAACAGGATGCTGCATAGCCTCAAAGCAACCGTCCCACGACGTGCGTCACTCACCCGGGGGATGACAGGATGGAACGGGCGGGTGACACCAAATATATGGATCTGAGTATGAGCAATCTCTAGGAGATCGCCAACACAGGGGAGCTGGCATGCTGCTGTCCACCCGGCTGCGGACGCAACCACCCTGGGGAGGTGGCAAGAAATGGCGGTTTGGGGGAATATTTTTAGATCAGAACTTCTCAAAAGCACTCTACTTGCGTTCCCTCCCCATCCAGTTTGAGACTCTGCTGATCTATTAACTTCAGAGTGCTTCTGATTTAGAACAAACTACAGTCCTTGAGACGACTTACAAAAACGATAGGCCTGAAATGACGGTTAAAAGAAAGACAAAAAGCGAACACACACGGCTTAAGATTCCAACGTTTATTTTGCACAAATGCCCAGTCTTCCCCACTCCTCCCACTCACTGTCCCATGGCCCATGCGCCTTCCTCTGGGTGCACGAGGTCACGGGTGCCTAGAGAACTGGAAGAAGTCGGAGAGGCTAAATCTACACAGTACTGTCTGAGACGGAAGACCTTAGCTAGGAGGGCCTGCGAGAAGAGAGGAGGGCAGACGCCAGGCACACAACCTCCCCAACCCTCTCTCCAGGACCCTAGCTCTCCAACGGGACACCTAGGGCCGAGCCCCCGGGAGGTGGGTCATCCTGGGTGGTCTCCTTGCTGGCCAGGGAGGTCACTCAACAGTGGGGAGATACACTAAATGTAAATGTGAAAGCGTAAAACGCGTGTCTATTTGAAAGAGACAGATTCACCCGCGCCTCTGTTCCAACCGGAGCGCAGCCTGATAGCAGACAGTCTGCAGGGAGGCCCTTCCTTCACTCCTTGCTCCCTCACCTCCTACTCCGCTTCTTATCCTTCCCCACGGGGCTCAGAAACAGGTCAGAGAGGCCCACTTTGCAGTCAGAAAAGGGAACCAAGGCCGGGACACGGAAAGACGGCGCGGAGGGGGCTCGGGGACCAGGCACAGGGCCACGCGGCGCCGGCGCTCCCGGTCGCCTTCCGACTGCGTCGGCGGCGGCGCTTCCGGTCGCCTTCCTATGGCGTCAGCAGCGCTCGCGGCCTGGGAGGACCGAGCGCGCCGAAGGCAGCCGGGCCCGAGCTGCGCCGCGTGAACGTCAGGGCCGGCTCCCAGCGGAGGCTCCTGGCTGGCAGCGGCTGCAGACCACAAACGACCCTGCGGAGGGCGGGGCAGGCGACAGCAGGCGGGGAGGCCTCTCAACCTGCCCGGAGCCCGCGCGCCTGGGCCGCCGGCTCCCGCGCCTGCGCGGTCTCCGCCGGCGCGCGCTCCCGGACGCTTCGGTCGAGGCCTTCTAGGACTGCCTGGCTCGGAGGCAGACGCTCTACCTGGGTTTCCAGCCGGCACAGCGCCCGCCCCCCCGCTCTCGTCCCGGCCCTTCTCCCCAGGGCCCGCCGCAACCCCTCCTGCCCGGCCCCCTCACGCCTCCGGCCAGCCGAGACCGGCCGCGCGCCGGCGTGCAGCTCTGCGCATGCGTGCAGCTCTGCGCATGCGCGCGGCGCCTGCGCGGCGTCCCTGGCCGGCTTCCAGCTCTGCGCCTGCGCGCGGTTCCGCCCGCCGCCCACGCAGGGCGCAGGCCCGGGCCTTCGGGCTTAAGCTTCGCGGTGCAGGTTACCCTCAACACGGATACAAGACGCTTGCAGTGTTTCATCTTCAGCGTAAGGTTTTCTCTGGCAGGGACTCCCAACGAATTATGGTTTTCTCAGTTAGGTTCCGTCGCTCAGTCGTGTCCGACTCTTTGCGACCCCATAAATCGCAGCACGCCAGGCCTCCCTGTCCATCACCAGCTCCCGGAGTTCACTCAAACGCACGTCCATCGAGTCGTCCCCTTCTCCTCCTGCCCCCAGTCCCTCCCAGCATCAGAGTCTTCCAGTGAGTCAACTCTTCGCATGAGGTGGCCAGAGTGCTGGAGTTTCAGCTTTAGCTAAGTGATTGCTAATGTCCAAGAAGGGGTTGTCATCACTTAATATGTCCTAGTGGAGAAGGAAATGGCAGCCCACTCCAGTGTTCCTGCCTGGAGAATCCCAGGGACGGCGGGGCCTGGCGGGCTGTCGTCTGTGGGGTCTCACAGAGTCGGACACGACTGAAGCGACTCAGCAGCAGCAGCAGTGGCCTCAGGCTTCCCTGGTGGCTCAGCTGGTGAAGAATCCGCCTGCAATGCGGGAGATCTGGGGTCAATCCCTGGGTTGGAAAAGTCCCCTGGAGAAAGGAAAGGCCACCCACTCCAGTATTCTGGCCTGGAGAACTCCGTGGATTGTATAGTCCATGGGTGGCAGAGTCGGAGAAGACAGTGACTTTCACTTTCAGTGGCCTCCATACTACTATTTATCTTAGCTCCATTTTGCTGCAAGAGGCCTGCAGCCAACTAAAGTCTTCACGTCTTTGTTAGACCTTTTTTGTTTTGATGGGAGGTGGGCCCGCTTGTTTCTCTGTAGGGATCTTGGTTGCCAGGACTCCGAAGTTTGTCCTGCCCCCGGGACAATGTGGGGGGGGGGGGTCAAGGGGAGTGTGCAGTCAGGATACCAGGGAAGAGTCTGGGGAAAGGAAACGTTGGGAAATGGACACACGCACACACACAAACACACATGCCCCCCACCTTATGGCCAGGAATGGGTGGCCCAGACTGGGACAGTTATTCGCCCCAGAGGGGATTCCAGGGTCATTTCCACTTCAGGTGGGTGGTGTCCTCCTTTCCACGTGAAGCTAACCTACCCAGTAATGGGGAGAAAAAGACTGCCATTCCAAACGTGCTCCATGCAGTCTGGGCTAAGGGTCAGATTGATGCCTCATTTCCCCTCTGTGTGGGAGGTGGGCCAGTGCAGTTACGCAGGCCTTACCTACTCAGGCTTTGCCCACCTGGAACGTGCCACTTAGTGCCCAGACAGCACACCCACTCAGCTCTCCCCACTCCCTCTGAGTTATGTTTCTTGAGAATTGGGGGCTGTGGCCTGTGAGGTGCAAGAGTATTGGGATGGGGGGTGGAAGGTGTGTCTTGTCCTAAACTCTCATAGGCAAGACTGGTGTATTCATCAAAGACAGTGATAACAAAGGTCAAGGAAGAAGACCAGCTCAGCCTTCAGTCCATTGTTGGAAATGAACAGGATTGGCTGGGTCCAGGCAGGAGTATGGGATGGCTGGGTCGCAGAGAGTCAGAGATGACTGAGCAACTGAACCCAATGGACTGAGGCAGAAGTACAGGCTGGGAGGAGGCCTGCCAGGAAGGAGAGGGGAAGACAGGGCACTCCCAGGGTGTGGAGGTGATAGAGACAGAAGTGACAAAGTAGGTGATTAAATAGTTAATCCTGCTGGAGGATTATAAGTAGAAAAAAATAGGAGAGACCCTTGTCAGTTAATGATTACTCAAGAAAGCAGGTTTGCTTAACCACAAAACCAAGCAAGCTTGCTCAGCAACAAAACCAAGCTGCAGAGGCATCAGACATGCCCTCAAGCATGGGAGCATGACAGTATGGGACCCACACACTGCCCAGTGAGCTCAGTAAGTCAGTGCTCCCGTGGACACGACCTCTGCCCAGAAAGCAGTAACGTGGGAGCGAGCAGTCCTTGCTCAGCCCGGAGGGGGAGCTGCTGATGGAAGCATGAGGTCTTCTCAAGAAGGACAAGCTCTCC
The DNA here is from genome assembly GCA_006410655.1 of Kobus ellipsiprymnus. Classification (NCBI taxonomy): domain Eukaryota; kingdom Metazoa; phylum Chordata; class Mammalia; order Artiodactyla; family Bovidae; genus Kobus; species Kobus ellipsiprymnus. Next base: position 44,034 of record SJYR01004652.1, read on the forward strand.
CTCTCCCCACTTTTCCTTCGATTATAAAACTGTAGCCCATCTCTGGTGGCTCAGTGGGTGAAGAACCACCTGCCAGTGGAGAAGACACGGGTTCCGTCCCTGGTCTGGGAAGATCTCACACGCATGGATCCACTAAGCCCGGGCGCCACGACTGTTGCGCCTGGGCTCTGCTGAGCCCGTCTGCCACAGCTCCTGGAGCCCACACGCCCCGGAGCCTGCGATCCGCACAAGAGGCGCCCGCACACCACAGCTAGACAGCAGCCCCCACTTGCCACAGCTCGAGAAAAGCCCGTGCAGCAAGGAAGACCCGGCACCGACAAGAATGGACAGCTTAATTAATTAGTTAAAAAACTGTAGCCCAGTAAGTTCTGGGGCACAGCATTTCACACCCACCTATTTGCAAACCTCACAAACATCCTGTTCTAATAAATCACTTATCTTTCGCTTTGTTTCACTAAATTCTTTTCTACCCCGAGACAAAAAAGTTAATTAAAAAACTGTAGCCCAGTAAGTTCTGGGGCACAGCATTTCACACCCACCTATTTGCAAACCTCACAAACATCCTATTCTAATAAATCACTTATCTTTCGCTTTGTTTCACTAAATTCTTTTCTACACCGAGACAAAAAGAACTATAGTACCAGAGCTCTTTGTCGCCCCCCTGAAACAACACCAAACGGCTTCAAAGGGGTGAGGGGACTTGGGCCTGGCAGGACAGAGGAAGGGACTGGCCAGCCAAAGCATGGTTCCCATGGGCAAACTTGAATGTGGCTTGCATTCCAGGTGAGAGCAGCGCTAAACCAATCCCAGAATGCCTGAAATTTGTATCACAATCTGGTTTTAGATTGTATTTCTACTCGATCTGTTGCTCTTAAAAACAGAACACAGCATGGCGATTCTGGCTATTTCAGTTCCGGTTAGTCAAGATTTTAGGGCACTAAGATTTTATTGGCTAATTAGAATTAATTATAGTTTAGGGATATTTAACCGTGCTATGAAGCAAATTTCACTGTTGCAAATGGAGAATGAATCAAGTACCCATGACTGTAAGCAATCTGTTCATTTTCACTGACTTGAATGGAGTTAAGTAGCCCAGTCAGTTGGGCTGCCTCTGCAACTTCTTCCAGAACCCCTACCTGAATTCTGGGAGAGAAGGGCTTTCGGAGGTCAAGGGAAGAATGAAAGGCAAATGGAGCTGCTCCCAGAACTCTGCAGTACAGGTTTTCCCAGGGACGTGAGCAACAATGTCCACCCCAGGCGGCTGGGTCCCAAGCCCCCTCAGGGCCGGGACACCTTTTGTTCTGGTTTATCTGAATTTATGCAGAAACGTGTTTTCCCTGACTGAGAAGGCCTGTTTACCTGCACATTTTTTTTTAATAGACAACTCCCTTGTTTTTTTTTTTTCATCTACTCGAGTAATTCCTGGGAATAACATAAAGAGACATAAGTGGCCTTCACCTGGACACAGGTCCAGCATTCCCTCTGATGCGCTTCACTAAAATAAGGTGAGGGCAGAGCTGGTATATTCTAGATGAAATTTCACTGGGAAGCAGTTTCTATTTTATCTGTAATTTTCTGGCTAATGTTTAAAACCAGTATTTATAATGCTGCCTAAGAACTCTGGAATGAGCAGATTTTAATAAAGAGCTATTTCAGAGTTCTCTTTGGTAAGAGAGGCTCAGCAAGTGAGAGCAGTGGAGAGGGGACTAACAGAGGAGGAGACCCCGCAGGGCCCGGAGGCAGCAGCCAAGAACCAGGCCAAGGCGAGCCCAGGGCAGCAGACAGCGGGGCCCCCGCCCGGGCCTCCCGGGAGCAGGGCCGCAGCAGCTCAGCGGCAGCCTCAAGCACGCGCTGGCCTGCGCGCAGCCCTGCAACGCGGGCACTGCCGTGCCCCTGCCGCCTCCGCCTTCACCTCCCAGCTCCTCTCAGACGCTCGCGCTCCCTTGGCGAAGCTGATGCATGTGCCCGTTGTTCTAGAGCCACAGCTAATCCCTGGTCTTGGTGTCAGGTGGCATGTGCGTGCCTCAGACCCCCTGTGTCTCCTTTTTCCTAGTTTAACCCACAGTGGCTGCCGACCTTCGCTCCCACTCTCAGTCCTGTGAGGTGTGGCTTGAACGGGGCCTGAGCAGGGGTGTTTACACCCCAGCTGTATTGCTTTCCAGAGTGTCTCGACTCAGTAAAAGGGTAGAGAAAATGTGCTGATTATGCTCAGCACTGCTGAAGCCAGTATACCCAACAGCATAAGAAAATGGAGGAAACACTCTTGTAGTCTTAGAAGACTGAGACCCAGTTCAGGAAAGAGTCACTGACGAGCTGGGTACCCAACAGCATAAGAAAATGGAGGAAACACTCTTGTAGTCTTAGAAGACTGAGGTCCAGCTCAGGAAAGAGCCACTGAGAAGCTGGACACCCAACAGCATAAGAAAATGGAGGAAACACTCTTTTAGGGTTAGAAGACTGAGGTCCAGCTCAGGAAAGAGCCACTGAGAAGCTGGACAGACCAGACTGAGCTTTGTGCCTTCACTTCTGTCTTATCCATTAAGGCAAAAAATAAACAAATAAGGAGGAAATCCACCGTGTGGGAAGGGCCCTTGCTGGCCACCTACAAGTATAGGTTACCGATAGACATAAGAGTTCTCCAAAATTCAGCAGAAGTATTCCGTGAGAGTCAACTGGTTGTCTGGAACTTACAGTGAAGAGTATTGTGTGTTTTCTAAACTATTTTTAAACCATGTTCTCCGGACTCTTCGCCAGAACCCGCGACAGGCTGTGCTCACGGGTGCGTGTGCGGTTCTGTTGCCGAGATCTGGCCGTTAGAGCAAAGTCCAGATGCAAGGAGGTCGGCTTACTGCATGGTGCACCCATGCTTGCACAGATTTTTGGTGATGTTCAGCAATTCTACTTGACTCGTCATAATTGTGGCAAGCTGTGCAGTTACTCCACAAATGCCCCGAGGTCCATGCTGAGCACATCGTGGCCAAGGGTGCCGTTTCAGACCCAGGTGGGGCCCTGTGAGGGTCACTGCGGATTCCCAGGTGCTCGTGGAAAGCCGAGAGCCACTAGACGGCCTCCTCCTCCTCAGCAGCCGCTAAGGGACTGGTGGCCAGTGACCCATCTCTCCTCGCTCAGCAGCCGAGCTCTCCAGGGCCCTGTGGCGGCCACCGTGGCTGAGCCCTCTGCTCCGGCCTTGGACCTGCTCTGCTCCACACCTGGCCTCACTCGGGAGCCGAGCAGGCCCTGCAGCTCCCCTCAGGGGTCTGGCGCTTCCACAAACATTTGGGGCTGTCTGGGCTGGGGGACCATGGGCTCATGGGCACTCCTGAGGGCACGGAAGGCTGACCCTGGGGACAAGTGATTCGTGTCTGCCCAGACACAGTGTCTGTGGGTGGCTAGCCTGGGCTGGGCGGGCCGCCTCCCCGGAGCAGGGCCGGAGGACCTGGAGGATTTTGCCCCAGACTGTTTGCCCAAGCTGCTTCTGAATGGAGCCCCCTCACACAGGACACGACAGGTGTGTCTGTGACAGTGGGTCTGAGTGACACCCCAGAGCCATCAAGCTGGGGTGGCAGTGTGGGGGGAACACTGTGCAGCCCCGCACCACAGCCCTGGGGCCAGCGCCCTCGGCGTCATCCTGCTGCGTCCTCGCGGGCCACACAGGAGAGCACAGCCTTCAGATCACGTGTGGCTCTTCCTTGGCGTAAAGAGCCCACCAGAGTGGTCTCCTGTCAGCTGCCTCCACAAGCCCTCCCTAACTGTCCACCATCCAAACAGAGAGCTGCTCTCCAGACACAACTAAATAAAAATGCACACTGATGGGAACATTACAGGACATTCCCTGGCAGCCCTCTTTCTGAAGCTGGAACCACGATGGGTGACCCATTGTTGGATTATTACAGAAGGTGGGTCAGCTTATGAACTGCAATGGAATCTAAAATATATTCAGTGATCTCAGTCAGCTTAATGGCTCATAAAACAACAGCTCGATTGCTGACATGAAAGGTCTAGGAGGAGGGCCTGGCCTTTCCCGGCAACCTTGGCCTGAGAGCATGAGTTTTCTCAGGAGCCTTTGTTTCTTCCTGTCCCATCCCTGGAGCTCTGGTGCCTCCGGAATCTGCATTCTATACAGGACCTGTGTGTGTTGGACAGCGACATGCCTGCATTTGGGAACAAATTGCAGATGACCAGGCTGGCTCAGCGGCTCCCACACGGGACTCAGGCCTCCTGGGCAGGTGACACACTCCCTCAGCAGTGCAGACATTTCAGGTGCAGGGGAATTGATACCCGGACACAGGCTGTACCTCACAGCCTGTTCACACAGAGCAGATGTCAAGACAGCAGGTAGGTTTTGGGCGGACGACCCAGGATGAGATGGCTGGATGGCATCACGGACTCGATGGACGTGGGCCTGAGTGACCTCCGGGAGATGGTGATGGACAGGGAGGCCTGGCATGCTGCGATTCATGGGGTTGCAAAGAGTCGGACACCACTGCGTGACTGAACTGAACTGAACTCAGCGCACCTGCTACGTGAACTCAGGTGGCCACCTCCCTGCCACCCCCAGAGCAGGGTGTCACCTTGTGCCGCAGAGAGCATCAGAAGGCACCACATGCGGAGGTGCCAGCCCCCTCGCGCCAGCCCGAGGGCAGGTGGCCACTGCAAGTGTCCCTCCCAGGCCCCGCTGCAGACCTCTGCCTCCCTGCGGCGTTTCTGCTCGGGTCTCAGCCCAGAAGCTGTGACGGAGGGTGTGGTCTGCAGGGCAGAAGACCTGGGTCCAGGAGGCCTTACCTGGTGGCAAGATCAGAAAGGTGAGACTTTACATTAACTGGCGGGGGAGGGTCTGTCGTGTGTTGGACACTGAGGCAGAATTGGAGATGGTGCGGTGGGTTTCCTGGAACATGCAAAAGCTGCCTCCTGAGGAGGGGCGCCGTGGGCAGCTCTTCTGAGCATCCCGGGGACAGCCACGGCAGCGATGCTGATGAAGGCCCTGTGTGTTCCGGTCGCAGCAGCTGCCTCGGAGCAGTCACAGATGTGGCCAGCACTGTTTGTTATTCCCGTGATTAGGTTCAGCTGTGTAAACAGAAACCCAAAATAACAGCGGCTAAAATAAGTCAGAAGTGTATTTTATTTCATGTACAGGAAGCGTGGAGCTTGGCATTCCCGGGTCACATGAATTCACACCAGGATCACCAGTGACCGAGAATGCCTCTCCCTTGCTCTCATGACTTCCCATCTCTCTTCCAAAGTGGCTGCTGGAGCTCCAGCCTCCACATCTGACCACGCCCCAACTTGAAGGAGATTTGCAAAAGCTCTCAGACACTACTCCTGCTTACACATCTTCACCTCCAACTTACCTGCTGACCTGCAGCAGAGTCTGGAAAATGCACCAGGCAACCAGGACTCGCACGCCCAATGCAAGGGGCCCAGGTTCGATCCCTGGTCAAGGAACGAACTCCCACATGCTGAGACTGAAGATCCTGCAGGCCACAGCTAAGACCTGGCATAGCCAAATAAGTAAATTTTCAAAAACTTAAAAAAAGAAATGAGTCAGGAGGCCCTGTACCCACCTAAAGTCAGGCAGTCACAGCTGGGCCGCACCACTCACCATAGTAAAGCAGTAGACACAGTGTTTGTCACTTTAGCAGATCCCTGGACACCTCTATGGCAAACCTAGACAGTGTATTAAAAAGCAGAGATGTTACTTTGCTGACAAAGTTCCGTCTAGTCAAAGCTACGGCTTTCCCAGTAGTCATGTATGGATGTGAGATTTGGACCATGAAGCTGAGCACCAAAGTATTGATTCTTTTGAACTATGGTGTTGGAGAAGACTCTTGAGAGTCCATGGGACTGCAAGGTCAAATCTGTCAGTCTTAAAGGAAATCAACCCTGAATATTCATTGGAAGGACTGATGCTGAAGCTCCAATACTTTCGCCACCTGATGCAAAGAGCTGACTCACTAGAAAACACCCTGATGCTGGGAAAGATTGAAGGCAGGAGGAACAGGGGACGACAGAGGATGAGACGGTTGGATGGCATCCCTGACTTGATGGACATGAGTTTCAGCAAGCTCCAAGAGATGGTGAAGGACAGGGAAGCCTGGTGTGCTGCAGTCCATGGGGTCGCAAAGAGTCGGACACGACTGAGCGACTGAATGGCTAAGATGCGGTCTGCTCCAGAATCACCTGGGACTTCATGAAAGTACAGATTCCTGGGGCCTGCGGAATAAGATCTGTGGCAGAGACCCTGCCGTCTGCATTTAACAAGCTTTTTCAGTGAATCCCATGTTCATGGGAGCTTGAGAAGTAAAGGCATTTGTTGGTGACCAAAGCCACGGGAGCTGAGAGAGGCTCCCCCTGTTCCCAGCCAGATGACCCTGGGCACCTCCCTGCCCATCTGTCCAGGCCTTCCGGCTGCCAGACTAAAGATGCCACAGACTGGCCTTCACTGGCCACAGTTCTGGGTCCAAGACCAGGGCACCAGCAGGGTCAGGGCAGGACCCCTCCCTGGTTCAGAGATGGCCATCTCCTTGCCTTGTCTTCACTCGGCGGAAGCTCATGGGGACCCAGTCTCTTCTTACAAGGGCACTCGCCCCATTTGTGAGGGCTCTGCCCCCATGACTTGGTCGCCTCCCAAAGGCCAGCCCAGACACCATGCCACAGGGGTTAGGATTCCACCATATGAATGCTGAGGGGGCTTGAACATTCAGCTCACTCTATCACCTGAGTCTCGCTTCTCTCTTACAGAAGGAAGTACCATCTCTCTAAGATTCTTTTGGTTTGAAATAAGAGAAGTCAAAGCCAAACTAAATCAGACAAAATACAAAGTAAACACACTTTTATTAGCTCACATCACTGAAAACTTCCAGGAGCTGGGCTCTGGCAGACAGGTGGGCCTAGACAGCACAGAGCCTCTGAGCCCTCCATCCCACGTCTCCAGGACTGCTCCTGGAGTACAGCCTCGCCCTCCAGAAGCTCCTCCACAAATGTCAGCAAGACCTGTTCTGGTCTTACCTCTCTCGATCTGGTGATCTTGAGAAACAGACCTTTCCTCTCTGTTATTGAACATTCAGCTCACTCTATCACCTGAGTCTCGCTTCTCTCTTACAGAAGGAAGTACCATCTCTCTAAGATTCTTTTGGTTTGAAATAAGAGAAGTCAAAGCCAAACTAAATCAGACAAAATACAAAGTAAACACACTTTTATTAGCTCACATCACTGAAAACTTCCAGGAGCTGGGCTCTGGCAGACAGGTGGGCCTAGACAGCACAGAGCCTCTGAGCCCTCCATCCCACGTCTCCAGGACTGCTCCTGGAGTACAGCCTCGCCCTCCAGAAGCTCCTCCACAAATGTCAGCAAGACCTGTTCTGGTCTTACCTCTCTCGATCTGGTGATCTTGAGAAACAGACCTTTCCTCTCTGTTCCAAACCTGAGTTCACATCAGCCTGCGAGGCAGTCTCTGAGGCCTTGGGGCTATGCTCAGCCTGGGCCCATCACACACTGGAAGGACCAGGGGCTCAGATTGGCCAGCCTCAGCCAGGTACCTGCCCACAAGGTCCCACCAGATCCTCGAGGCCCCACCAAGCCCCTCCAGGCCACTCCAGGCCCCACCAGGCCCCTCTAGGCCCCTCCAGGCCCCACCAGGCCCCACCAGGCCCCACCAGGCCCCTCCAGGCCCCTCCAGGCCCCTCCAGACCCCTCCAGGCCCCTCCAGGCCCCACCAGGCCCCAGCAGGCCCCTCCAGGCCCCTCCAGGCCCCTCCAGGTCCTGCCAGATGCCTCTAGATCCAGGAAGAGACCAGGCTGCTCCCCACAGCAGAGCTCATCCGAGGCTTCGGACAAAGCCTACCACTGGCCTCACACAGGGAGAAGCTGGCGAGCTTGTGCCTGTGAAGGACACAGCCTGCATCTCTCAGAGCGAGGGCTCTCTCAGTCCAGCTCGGAGTGGTCGCGTTGCGTGTCACACTCACAGTTCTGCGTGGCCCTGGCTACTTCTAGGACCCAGAACCTGAGCAGATGGTGCCAGAGCAAAAGCAGGACAGTCCTCTTAGCCTCACACCCACGTCTCATGCCGGTTCTCCCGGCTCCACAGGTGGACATCCGGGCCCTGCTAGACCAGGGGGTGGGCATCGCCCCACACGCACAGGAGGCCATGCTGGGTGTGCTGGGCAGACCTCCCCAAGAAGCCTTCTGTTCTGTAAAGCAGAAACAACAGCTCCTGGTCACTGTTTGCCAGAAGACAAAGAAATTGTTTCCAGAATCTCAGCTCCCAGCCCACCGATGCTGAACAGAAATAGGGAGACAGAGTTTGGAAGAAACAGAGTGGCCTTATTCCTTTTGCCGGAGGAAGAACACGGCAGGCTAGCACCTCAAGAGCTGTGCCCCCTCCCGGGGGAGCATAAGGAGCCTTCCAGGTGGGACTCGGAGTCCAGGGTGAGTGACTAGGGTTAAGAGGCGAAGTGGCGCTGCACGCTTCTTCTCCTTGCCTTAATCTACAAGTCGCCACTCGTGTCAGGCAGCCAGGAGCTGGGTCCGCTCGCCTCTGGGCCATCGGCCTGGGACCTTCTTTCTGCAAATGCAAACAGCTCTAAGGGGTGTTTGCAATAAGATAGTGCAGGTGGAGCAAACACGAGGTGCAGGGTGCAGCTTGCACAGCGTTAGGGGGTGACAGGCTAGCTTCACAAAGGGCACATTTAGTCACGGACACTGCAGATTAGCAAAGTTAAAACAAAACTAAGGCTGCTTAGCTCTTCACAACCACCCAGGAGTGTGGGCGGGTCTCGGGGCTCAGGTGAACCTCCGGGGCCGCAGCAGCTCCAGAGGACCAGCCAGGGCTTCTCAGACCGCGCTCAGAGCAGACTCACGCCGCAGGGCTTTGTCCTTAGCACTCCTACCCCGGCTGAGTCGGGCCTGCAGGTCCGCCCTCGCACCCGGCCGGCACACGGGCCTGCTCTGCCTCAGAAACGTGTGCGGTGAAGTCCGGCAGCCCGTGAACGCGCAGCCGCGGAGACGGCACCCGCGTGCCTAGCGTTCTTCTTAAAAGCAGAGGCGCTCGTGTCCCGCGGAGAACGCGGGCATGAGGCACGGTGCACAGCGTCTCCGTGGAGGCGGCCGTCTGGCCCCGCTTGCTGCTGATGTCCGCGGGCTGATCACTCCCGCCCCAGTGGTCAGAGCCAGGGCAGTCAGACCGCAGGGTTCCTGCGCGCCTTTCTCCTGGCCTGCAGGGCAGGCAGAGGCGGCTCGGCCTCCGATGGAGGCGCAGAGCCAGCACCGGCAGGAGACACGGGTCCTGGAGGGCCTCTCCGTGGCCGCGGGGGTTGCCCACCGCTCCTGGCGGGGGTCGCCCATCCACCACCGCAGCTGTCTGGCAGCTGCGCGGTGTCCGTGGCTCAGTGTTCTCAGGCAGCACAGTCCTCCTGGTCACGGAGACCGTGCTTCTGTCCAGACCAACCAGCCTCCCAAACTGGAGTCTGCTTGCGGGGAGCCCCCGCTGTGGGGACCCCTGTGTGGTCTGGCTGGCTGCTCCGAATCTAGGGCCCAGGGTCTCCCCAGGCCCCTCAGACCCCGCAGTGGTGCAGGGGTGTCCCTGGGCCCTCCAAAATCAGGGTCGAGAGATCCCAGGGTCCCCACCCCCCGCAGTTCCTTCAGCAACTCCATTTTGATGTTTTATCCGTTTTTATTTACATATATTTTTGGTTATCTATTCATCCAATCAATCTGTCAGGGTTGGACTTTACCTTTTCTAATTTTCTCTTTATACTGCAGAGGGGTAGAAGATCCCGCCTGCCAAAGCAGGAGACGCGAGGGCCGCCGGCTCGGTCCCTGGGCTCCAAGGCCCCTGGAGGAGGGCATGGCAATCCTGTGGACAGAGGGCCCCGGCGGACCGCAGTCCACAGGGTCACGAAGAGTCGGACACGACTGAAGCGACTTGGCGCAGCGCGTGGCTGGCTGCCAGCGCTGTGCTGGCCTCGGGCACACGGCAGGCCGCTCCACTCTCACATCCACACGCGTCTGCTCCTTTTCAAACTGTGTTCCCGTCTAGGTTATTAGAGACCACTGGGCAGCATTGCACGCAGAGCCTTGTTCGTTATCTGTGTCAAATGTAGCTGTGTGTGCGTGTCAGTCCCAAACTCCCTAACTACCCCCTCGCCTCACCTTTCCCCACCGGCAACAGTAAATTCATTCCCTAAGTCTGTGAGTCCACTTTTGTTTTGTAAATAAGTTCATTTGTATCCTTTTTTTTTTTATTCTACACATAAATAATATCATGATATTTGTCTTGCTCGGTTCCTATTAAATCTTTGAATGTGACGTGGGTTGAAAAAGGCTCATGAAGTCAGGGCTGCTCCTGTCCTGATGCCCGGGACGGGGGTGTGTCTGTCCCTCGGAGGCTCCAACCGCCCTCGCCCGCGCCCCCGTGCATGAGGCCGCCCTGCTGTTTCCTCACTGTGTGGGCTCCAGCCCGGCCCTGGTCACACGCACAGGATTGCAGGAGGAGGAAACGGGCCCCCGACTCTGTGCGGATAAGGATTCCCTGAATGTTCCCTCTGACCTTTGCTAAGCCTAGCCTCCTCAGCAGTGCGTAAGTTCAAGCTCTCCTCAAGGTCAAAGCCGGACTGGGTGTGAGATGTGCCTGCTTAACGAGCCATGGAATGAGCCGGGTGGGCAGTCGCTCCTCACGTCCCAGCCTCAGCTTGAATGGGGGCCTGGACGTTGGGGGAGGTGAGCTTCTGGTCACAACAGCCCCAGGCACTGCCTGTGAGGATGGACGTACATGCACACACCCCAATTCCCGTTATCTTGAACTTTTCCAGTGATTGGTTCCTCCGTTATCATTTTGGGAGAATGTTAGCGTCACTGACCTTCGGTTTTTCTGTTGTTACGAGGAGCCTGGATGGGGGGCCTCCAGCGTTGGGGCCTCCTCACTCAGACGCTCTCCCGACCTCCCCCCACAGGGCCCCCTGCTCCACTCCACAGGCCCCTGCGTCCCGAGCCCCCAGGCCCTTCTGGCTCAGCGAGGACCCCCAGCCCTGAGCTCTCGTCCCCTCTGTTAGCAAAGCCTGTCTCTCTGTTGGAGAGAAATCTGAGGAAACACCACCCGTAATCCTGTGACTTTAGCAAATCCCTTTCCGCATTTTCAGCTCTAATGTGGACACTGCACGTGACTTCCGTCTCAGCGCACATGCCGCGGTTCTAAAACGTACTTGACTGTTTCTCAAGAGCTAAGTCACGTTGAGACCTGTCGTAACTGCGCCGCATGCCACACGTCATCCGCTGTGAGTCGCCTCCCGCCCTCAGCGCCGCAGCGTCCTCTTCCTCCGTCTGTGCGTTTTACACATGTTGCTCGTTTGTTTAGCTGCGAAGTTGTGTCCGACGCTTTTCGACCCCGTGGACTGTGGCCCACCAGGCCCCTCTGTCCCCGGGCTTCTCGAGGCAGGAGTCCTGGAGTGGGAGCCGTTGCCTCCTCCAGGGGATCTTCCCAAACAGTGGCCAATCTCCTGCCTCCCCGCTGCAGGCGAGTTTTCGCCACCGAGCCATCTCACACGGCGCGCCGCAAACGCCTTCAGGAAGGAGGCCTTTTGTTGCCGCTATCACGTTTTCATTTTTCAGCTGAGTAGTGTCCTTCTGGGGTCGATGAGATGAATAGTTTTAAGAGTCTTGACTTTCAAAAAGGCTGAATGACAGACTGCAGGGCTGCGACACTTGCCTTTGGCAGGGCCCCGGGTGGGTCCTCAGGTTGGAGCTGAGGTGGGCACTTGGGACAGAGGACAGGCCCGGCTCTGGGGGCCCCTACAGTGTCATGTCTCGGCGTCATCATCCCTGACAGGAGGCACCCTCCTGCAGCCCCCTCACCGAGGGCGTGGCCAGGACCCCGGTCGGGTTCTGCGGGACGGTGCAGGGCGGAGGCCTCCTGGGAGCTCAGTGATCCGGCTCTGACACCCCACCTCCCTCCCTCTCTCTCTCTCTTCCTCTCCCTCTCTCTCTCGATTCTGCTGTGAGCAGAAGGAGGCAGAGAGGCCCGTGTGGCCTGGACCAGGGGCATCCCTACCCCACCCCACCTCGGCCTTCAAGGCTGGAGACTCACCAGGCCACCAGCCCCCTCACCCCGGAAAACACGAGAGGCCACATGCTGTCGTATTACGATGCTGAGTCTTGGGCGATGTGGGAAGCAGCGCCCACTTTGGACCAGTTCACAGTTCCGTGCCTTTCCCCCTGTCAGGGATCCACACCAGCGGCCCTGGCCAGCCAGCTTTGTAGCTGCCCCCTGCGGGGCAAGGCCGCACTAGCCCAGGGCTGTCTGCAGGATGGGGCCCTGCTGTAGGAAGCGGCCTCCATCCTGAGAGGCTGTCGTGAGGCCTCCGAGAAAGTGATTCTGGGGCCCCCGCCCACCCCAGAGAAGGAGCAAGGCGCCGCTCACCTGGCCATGAGTGGCGCCCCAGGCAGCCTTCCTTGGGTCCCGGGCCTCTCAGTCCTGGATGCAGCCACACTCAAGGGCTGAGTGCACCCGGCTCCCGGTGGGTACGGTGCCACGTATGTTTAGCCAACAAAGGGGTGAGTAGTCCAGAGGGTTAATCAAGGTGTGTGAAAGTGCAGGCCCCCTCAACCCCAGGGGGTCCTTTCCAGGGAGCCATGGCCAGCCAGCGTGGGTGGAAGTGGGCGGGCCAGGACTGCTGAGGACCAGAGGGAGGATGAGGCAGATGGCCATCCTGCTGCCTCTGTCCCTGCCCAGGGCTCCCAAAAGGCTCCAGGCTGGAGCAGGAGCCGCCTCCCAGGTGGAGACAGGAGTGGAAATGGGGATGTGGCCCTGGGGCATCAGTGGAGGGTGGCCCTTCCAGACCAGCAGCATCCGAGGGACTTGGACCCACTCGTGTTCTTCTAGCCCTAGGTACAGCAGGGCCCATGGTCACTCACCTCCAGGCTGCTGCTCCAGGATGTAGCCGACACCCAGCCTCCTGGATGGGGAAGAGTAGGGGCTTCCTGACCTCTGGGCCCGGGACAGGGCCCTGCACACATCTGGTAGCTCAGCTGGTGAAGAATCCGCCTGCCCAAAACCCACTACAACATTGTAAAGTAATTAGCCTCCACTTAAAATAAGTTAATCAACTGAAAAAAAAAAAAGAATCTGTGTGCAATGTTCAATCCCCTGGTGAAGGGATAGGCTGCCCACTCCAGTTTTCTTGCCTGGAGAATCCCATGGACAGAGGTGTCTGGCGGACTACAGTCCATGGAGTTGCAAAGAGTCAGACACGACTGACTGAGCACAGCACATGTGTACACATAGTAACATGCACATGTGTGCACATGTACACCAGTGCACCAGCCCACGTGTACATGCACCAGCACACGTGTGTGCGCCAACACGTGCATGCAGCAACACACATGTGTGCACCAACACATGCGATGCATCAACATGTGTGCGTGCATCAGCACATGTACATGCACCAGCACACGTGTGTGCACCAACACATGTGCAAGATGCAGCCACACTCAAGGGCTGAGTGCACCCGGCTCCCGGTGGGTACGGTGCCACGTATGTTTAGCCAACAAAGGGGTGAGTAGTCCAGAGGGTTAATCAAGGTGTGTGAAAGTGCAGGCCCCCTCAACCCCAGGGGGTCCTTTCCAGGGAGCCATGGCCAGCCAGCGTGGGTGGAAGTGGGCGGGCCAGGACTGCTGAGGACCAGAGGGAGGATGGGGCAGATGGCCATCCTGCTGCCTCTGTCCCTGCCCAGGGCTCCCAAAAGGCTCCAGGCTGGAGCAGGAGCCGCCTCCCAGGTGGAGACAGGAGTGGAAATGGGGGTGTGGCCCTGGGGCATCAGTGGAGGGTGGCCCTTCCAGACCAGCAGCATCCGAGGGACTTGGACCCACTCGTGTTCTTCTAGCCCTAGGTACAGCAGGGCCCATGGCCCCGGGGGTCACTCACCTCCAGGCTGCTGCTCCAGGATGTAGCCGACACCCAGCCTCCTGGATGGGGAAGAGTAGGGGCTTCCTGACCTCTGGGCCCGGGACAGGGCCCTGCACACATCTGGTAGCTCAGCTGGTGAAGAATCCGCCTGCCCAAAACCCACTACAACATTGTAAAGTAATTAGCCTCCACTTAAAATAAGTTAATCAACTGAAAAAAAAAAAAGAATCTGTGTGCAATGTTCAATCCCCTGGTGAAGGGATAGGCTGCCCACTCCAGTTTTCTTGCCTGGAGAATCCCATGGACAGAGGTGTCTGGCGGACTACAGTCCATGGAGTTGCAAAGAGTCAGACACGACTGACTGAGCACAGCACATGTGTACACATAGTAACATGCACATGTGTGCACATGTACACCAGTGCACCAGCCCACGTGTACATGCACCAGCACACGTGTGTGCGCCAACACGTGCATGCAGCAACACACATGTGTGCACCAACACATGCGATGCATCAACATGTGTGCGTGCATCAGCACATGTACATGCACCAGCACACGTGTGTGCACCAACACATGTGCATGCACCAACACACGTGTGTGCACCAGCACACATATACATACACCAGCACATGTGTACACACACTGCACACAGGAAAGTGTGTGCGCACGTGCACGCCCATCCACATCTGTGCGTGCATACGTATGTCCCTTGTCCCTCAGCTCCTCCCAAAGGGGCACGCCCTAATTTCCCTGTGGTGGGCCTGAGTGCCCAGCATCTGAGCCCTCGGGCACTGCTTGGGAAGGGCCTCCCCACTGCCAGAGCCCTGTGGCTGGCAGCCCTGCTCGCGCGGCTCCCCTGCCGTCAGGACCAGGACCTGGGCCTTCTGGCCACCAGGGCCTGTGTTTCAGAGGGACAAGTGCCCATGGCTCCAGGGCCTCACTCTCAGGACAACCCTGGTGTGCCTGCCTCAGTTTACCCACTTGTGCAGCAAGCTGAGGGGCCACCCACCCTGGTAGGGGACGACATGTGTCGTCCACTTGCTCAGATCCTGGCCGGTTTTCCCGCATCCCTGCAGTTTCCTGACAAAGGGGAGCATGTTAGCGTTTGAAGTGTTCTCACCTCTTGCTATTTTTGCAAGAGGCCTGAGCACAATTGTTAAAAATAGAAATAATGAGGGAAAGCAGAAGCTCTGACCTTGAGTCCTGAGGCCGGGACAGGGTTCCCAGTCCCCTCTCTGGCTTGAGATGATAAATGATCATTGTGCTGTGTTTGCCCTTAGCTAATGTATCCTTGGCTTAAAGAGAAAGTTTCTGCTTTTTTTTCTTTGGGGGGCAGGAGCTGGAACGGTGCTCAGGCCTCACCGCTGAATCCGGTCTTCTGAGGGATCCTCTGCCTGGACCTGCTGTGGGGACCCCATCCCAGGGCCCTCAGGAGCCTCACACCCCCTATACTGGCTGAAAACCAGTGTGTCCCTACCAGACATCTGAGGATATGCAGGAAATCACCCTCTACCTCCTGCCGCCAAGCTGCATGTAAACCCTGCATAGGGATCAAGAAAATGGGGACCCTCCTGCACCCACGCCAGTGGGGCCAGGGCGTCATGCCCGCTGTCCTCCTGGGCGTGTTTAGAAATGGGGACCCTCCGCACCCACACCAGCGGGGCCAGGGCGTCATGCTCGCTGTCCTCCTGGGCTTGTTTGAAAATGGGGACCCTCCGCGCCCACGTCAGCGGGGCCAGGGCGTCATGCCCACTGTCCTCCTGGGCGTGTTTAGAAATGGGGACCCTCCGCACCCACACCAGCGGGGCCAGGGCGTCATGCCCGCTGTCCTCCTGGGCTTGTTTGAAAATGGGGACCCTCCGCGCCCACGTCAGCGGGGCCAGGGCGTCATGCCCACTGTCCTCCTGGGCGTGTTTAGAAATGGGGACCCTCCGCACCCACGCCAGCGGGGCCAGGGTGTCATGCCCGCTGTCCACCTGGG
Source organism: Kobus ellipsiprymnus (assembly GCA_006410655.1). NCBI lineage: Eukaryota > Metazoa > Chordata > Mammalia > Artiodactyla > Bovidae > Kobus > Kobus ellipsiprymnus. Next base: position 59,908 of record SJYR01004652.1, read on the forward strand.
CTTGTTTGGAGCAGGTTGGAGATCTGATACGTGGGGCACACCGACCCTTCCAAGCTCTCCGGGGACCCCAGCGGGCTCCTGAGGCCCCACTGGGCTCCTGAGTCAGGAGGACCTATGGGAGGACCCAGGTAGAGGCCTGGGACTCTTTTCTGGTTCCCACATCTGTGTACAGCTGCGTGCCGGCCCCCAGCCCAGGACCTGAGTCTCTGAAGTGTACGCACAGCTCTGTACAAGCTCCAGACCAAGCAGAGTCTGACCCAGAGAACTGATGCTTCTGACGCTCACGTGGAGCCTGGGCTGCGCTCGCCTCCCTCCGCTAGTTCCCACATCTGTGTACGGCTGCGTGCCGGCCCCCAGCCCAGGACCTGAGTCTCTGAAGTGTACGCACAGCTCTGTACAAGCTCCAGACCAAGCAGAGTCTGACCCAGAGAACTGATGCTTCTGACGCTCACGTGGAGCCTGGGCTGCGCTCGCCTCCCTCCGCTGGTGGCCAGCTCTTAGCATGCGGGGTCCTTTGGGCAGAAGGAACTGCAGAGGGTGGGTGGGGTGGCCAGCCCGTGTGGTCTGATACGTGTGAGCTCGGGGCTGCGTGGTCTCAGGCGCTGCCCCCACCAAGGCTCTGGGATGGGTGGCCTGAGGCCCAGAAGTCTAGGAGGGAATCTTCAAATTCTGCAGCTAGTGTGGTCCTAGAGTAACACAGCCATCTTTAAAAAAAAATGTGCGTAAACAGAAACTTTATACAATATTCTGGTATATAAAGTTATGCAAACCAAAGTGTCTCTTTAAGAAGAGCCATCTGAGGCCAGGGCAGACCCCTGTTCTGGAACCCTGTTCTGCTTCCATCTTCACTTAGCGGCAAACTGATTTTTGTATATATAAGTGGCAGGGAACAAGTATAAAGAAGACTCTTTCTTGATGTGCAAATCATATGAAACTGAAGTTTAGGTGTCCATGGTAAAGTTTTGTTGGGCCCCAGCCTTCCACCAGTGACACCGGCAGAGGCTGTCACCCCAGAGCCCCTGACCTTCTGCACTGAGCTTGATGAAGGGCTGGGGCAGAGCCAAGGAGGCCAGTGACCCAGGCATCCCGGCTGCCCAGCTCTTCTTGGCAGAGGGGAAATGATGCATCTCAGGAACTGGGAATAACTTGCCCAGAGGCTGACGGATGTGAAGCAGCCACTGCTTTGAGCGCCGACACCTGGAGGCCAGCCAGACCCGCCTGCCCGCACCGGCGTGGACACAGAAACAGCAGGTGGTGTGGGGCAGAGGGTGATCAGGCCCCAGGGGAGCAGCGGCTGGGTTGGCAGCTGGGCCAGCAGGGGCCCAAGGAAGCCCCTCAGGGCCTCTCTGCTGGGAGAGGGGCTCTCTGGCCTCCCCCTCCCCTTCCACCTCTCTTCCCGGGCCACATTTTATCCACCGGGTGCTGGTCTGAGTTCTGGGCACTTCCCACACCGTTACGCTGTTCATGCTTCCCAGGTGGCTCAGCGGTAAAGAACCCACCTGCCGATGCAGGAGACGCCTGGGTCAGGAAGATCCCCTGCAGGAGGGCATGGCAACCACTCCAGCATTCTTGCCTGGATAGCCCCATGGACAGAGGAGCCTGGCGGTCTCCCTCACTCACCCTGCTGCTGACAAGGCGGGCAGGCGGGATGGTGGCTGGTCCAAGCAGAGCTCGGTCTCACTGACGTACCGGGGCTCGGGGTGAGACGAGGCCCAGGCGTCTCTGCACCGTTTCTCCTGCAGACTGAGCCTCTGGGTCCCCAACACGTTTGGGTTTTGAGACCTAACACCCGACGTGACTGTATCAGGAGGGAGCTTTGCGGGGGCGGGTGAGGTCCAGGCGGTGCAGGCCTCGTGAACGGTATCAGTGCCCTCGTGAGAGGAGAGCCCAGGAAGCTCTTCTCCCCTTCGGCCAGGAGGACTCAGTGAGAAGGCAGCCGGCTGGTGACCAGGAAGGGAGACCTCACCAGACGCCAAACGTGCCGACGCCTAGACCTAGATATCCAGCCTCAGGCGGAGAAATCCGTGTTTCTGTTCAAGTCCCCTGACCGCCCTGAGAGACCTGCCGGGACCATGGGAGCTGAAGGGACGTGGACGCGGGCGCCCTGTGCCCCGCCGCTGCAGACACAGGACAGAGGCGGGACTGGAACCCGGCGAAGGGGGGGTGGGGGGAGATGTGTATAAGAGACAGCCTCCAGGCTGCTGCTCCAGGATGTAGCCGACACCCAGCCTCCTGGATGGGGAAGAGTAGGGGCTTCCTGACCTCTGGGCCCGGGACAGGGCCCTGCACACATCTGGTAGCTCAGCTGGTGAAGAATCCGCCTGCCCAAAACCCACTACAACATTGTAAAGTAATTAGCCTCCACTTAAAATAAGTTAATCAACTGAAAAAAAAAAAAGAATCTGTGTGCAATGTTCAATCCCCTGGTGAAGGGATAGGCTGCCCACTCCAGTTTTCTTGCCTGGAGAATCCCATGGACAGAGGTGTCTGGCGNTAAAACAACATCAGCCACACCCCAAATACTTAACTTTGTTCTTGGTCCAAAGACACTGAATTGGGGTCACAGCTGAGGCTCCAGACCCTGAGGGTCTCCTCAGCCTTTTGGGAGCCTGGTGACTGTCCGAGGGGCCCTTCTCAGGTATTCAGGATGGAGCAATGCCCCCCAGTCACGCCTGGGCCCCTGCTGCCCTCCGCTGCTGGCCATGTGCCCAGAATCCGAGGGAGCGACTCCAGGTCCCTGTGAATTACAGAGGCCACACCCCTGCGGGCAATGCAGGGCCTTGAGAGCCTCTGAGGGAAACCAAACCCTGGGGGTTCCCCTTGCCCATCCTGCAGCACAAAGGGTAAGGGTCCAGCAGGGGACCCCAGCCCTGAGGCAGGAAGCCACATGACTACAGGGCGGAGTTCCTGGAAAGCCCCCATTTCTCTCTGTCATTGTGGGCACCAGTGTTTGCCCAGCCTTCCACTCCAGCTCTTCACTTCTCATTAACCCTATTTTTACTCCAAAGTGCTGAGACCTCTGAAAACATCATTCAGATCTTCGCACCTGCCTTCTGAAGTGAGAGGGCAGGCCGAAAGTCAGGTGTAACGGGGGAGAACAGACCTTCGCCAAGGCTGTGTCCCAGGAAGAGTCCTCTCCCCTGCAGGCCCCCGAGGCCTGGAGCAGGGCGCTTTCCAGAGAGAAATTGCTGGCCCCGCAGCCTCTCAGAGGCCTCCCCTGGCTCCTCAGAGAAAATCAAGACGGCTCTGGGCGGCGCCAGGGTGGACCACGGTCAGACCCTGTCTGCGGCGCACACCCCGGTGCGGGCTCTGTTCAGAGGGACGGGTGGGGACGGTGGTCTGGGAGGCTCAGGGCGCAAGAGCTTGAGAGAAGTGAGTCCACTTGGCACCCGGCTCTCCTCCCGCCTGGAGCTGGTGATGTGGGCTTGGGCCGTCGGGACCCCCTAGAGAAGGGTCTGGACGCTCCCGTCTTGGCCGGCCTCGGTCCCTCTGCCCCGACCTGGGATCGTCCCCACCGAGGGCCCCGTCCTGCTGCTCCTGCCCTGGGTGCCACACCCTCCAACCACTCCCTCTGTGGCTCAGCTGGTTCCCAGGAGCCAGCCCAGCTCGGCGGGCCCACGCTTCCCATTCATCTTTGCAGAGAGTGCAGATGAGGAGCTGAAGCTCTGGGAGGAGGCTGAAGCCGCGGGCTCCTTGGTCCAAACGCAGTGGTTTCCCTGGAGGCACTCAGCCCTGTCCTGATCCTGCTGCACCGCCGGTGAGGCTGGGGCAGGTCGGGCCTCAGTCACAGGAGCCCTGGGCAGGAGGGGGTCTGTCGACCTTGCGTCCAGCAGCGTAAGCGGAGGAGGGGGCCTTTGGCCTTCACCCTCAGTGAGGGCCGGGGCCGGAGAGGCTCAGACAAAGAGGAGGAGCTTCTTTCCTTGTCTTCTCATAAAGAGAACGGGGTTTGGCCAAGGAGGTTCCTGCAGCTGTCTGCAGAGCAAAGGGGGAGGAGGGAGGCCAGAGGCCGCCGTGGGGCCCGGAGTGGATGCCGTCCCTGCGAGACTGCTCTGGGCCAGGCCGTGCCCAGCGATGGGGCTGAAGGGCACGGGCACTGTCCTTGCTGTAACCGCTCGACCAGCAGGGAAGCTGGAGCAGGGAGCACACCTGGTCAGGTGTCACCTGGGCCCCCGCTCAAGGCTTGGTCTGCAGGCTCTGCCCACGTGTCCCAGGCAGTGCACGGCCTGTCACCACGGCAATGGCACAGAGGCATGATGAAAGCCATCTGCCGTCATAAAGCACAACATCGCGTTTCTGCAAAGCCAAGCCTAGGGCTCAGCCAAGAAACGGCCTATAAAATCCCAAATAATGACCTCACAGCATACTTTCTGGGCAGCTGTTTCCAGATTCTTTAGGATAAGCCACTTTACACCCTGGCTTTTACCATGTTCGCCATCTGACCCTACAAAACGCTGCCCCGTGAGCCGCCTCGGGACGCAGGCCCCATCCTCTGGGTGACACGTGGCAGGGCTGTGCTCCTGAGCTGTTTGCCTGCAGACGCCCCGGCAGGCTGGGCCAGAAGCACCCACGGCCTCCACGGTCTCCGGCGTGCCAGGAAGGAGGCACCGGCTCTGTCCTGTATCTGTTTCCATGGTAACAAAGAGAACACAGGTTTTGTCTGGTCTGGACATGAGGCCCTAATTCAGGGGGTTGCCCCTGGAGAGGGCTGTGCGAGGCCTCTCTGGCCTCTCTAGAGGAGTCATGGGGTCTTCGAGAGCTGGATGGGGCCCTCAAGCACGGCTTGTCACTGGAAGCGCGGCTGCGGCAGCCGGCAGCGTGTTGGACGGTGCTCTCAGGGTGGACCTGAAGCTGGAGGGGTGTCAGGGGCCCCGTGGCAGGCTCTCCCCCGGGAGGACTGGCACCCCGCCATGTCAGAAGGAGGTGTCTGCTCTAGGGCCAGATAGCTGGCAGCCCTGATTAAGAAGTTCTGCTGAAATTTATTCTCTCACTTGAATCTTGCATTTGCCTTTAAATATCAAATCTTATTCGTCTGATATTTGCATTTGCATTCTAATCAGTAAGCCTGTAAATTACATTCATGCATAAAATAATGATGTTTGGTGAACGCCTTTTTACAAAATGCCTGCTTCTAAAATTATTCCCCTACACCCAGGAAAACACAGAACGGTGTCACTGGTAACTTGGAGACAAAATTATTTAGTCAGCCTTCTCAGCTCTGGCTTTTGATGCTCGGGTTAGCAGTGGACAACCAGTAAAGTCCCTCGCTCATCACAGGGAAAGAGACGACTGAATGAAGACTGTCTTTAATCACCGGGCCCTCCTCCTGCCCGGCCCTTCCAAGCTGGGGTCACGGCCTGGATGACCCAGGTGGCCCCAAAGCAGCGCCCCAGTACTCGAGTGTGCCTTCCTGTTTGGATTGAAGGCGCCTCCGCCGTGGCCCCGGGTTGTTCCCAGGATGGAGCACTTTGCTGCTGCCGGTGCCACAGCCGGCCGAGCCAGCAAGCAGCGTCCAGCCCCAGGCCCGCAAACTGGCACAGGAGCTCCGGGGAGAACAGGGCTGCGGAAGCCTCAGGGCCTCTCTGCGCTCCGCCAGACCTGAGTCCTCCTCCTCCACCTGCAGGTCTCCACCCTCGGCCTGGGGGACCCCGCCCCGAGCTCAGCGTGGAGACCACCCCGCCCTCCCCCGCGACCGGAGCCCACGCCTCTAGCCGCACCCGCTTGTCCCAGAGGCCGGGCTTGCTCCTCTTTTCCGCCAGATTTCACAGCGTTTTCCCTCTTCCTCTGGTCTTTTCAGAGGGCCTCTTCTCGTCTTACAAGGCTCGCCATCTCCGCTGTTGTCTGTTTGCTACGGCATTTGGTCTTGGTTTGCTCCGACGGAATCGTTCCTTCTTTATCTGGGCTTGTTTCATTGTTCTTTTCCCGGTTTCTTCAGCTGAAGTTTAGTCCACTTAGTCATCGCCGTTTCCCAGCAAACGCAGTCACCACTCCAGCTTTCCTCTGGGGGCCCTGGGCAGCCCTGCATAAGTTTTCTTAGGTACCATTCCCATTTGTGCTCAGTTTCAAATAGTCTAATTTGCCTTTTGGTTTCCTTCATAAACCCCAAATTATTTATAGCAGGGTTTTTATTTGTGGTGTTAATTTCCAGGTAGAAATATTTTTAAAGCTTACCTTTTTTTTTTAAATGAAACTGCATTGTGTCCAGTGAACAGACTGTAGGTGATACAAGCAAGGGTATCTGTATACATGTATGTGGATATATATACATACAGACTCCATGAACCAACCGTAGATTATATATGCTTATGTATGTGTACGTGTGCACACACACACATTCACACACACACTCAGTGAATAGACTATAAATTTTCTTCCTGTGAAATTTCTTGATGATTTTCCTGATAGATGGTCAGTTTTTGGTGGCTACCATATGTGATAGAAAATAATATAAATTATGTGTTTGAGTGATGTCAAATGTACAAAATAAAGTCAACCTTTTCTATTGTTTGATTTGCTCTTGGTTTTGTTTTTTTTTTTTTGCTTTTGATCTGTCGTTTTTAGTGAGCACAAAGGGGCTCTGTTTCCCAGGGGCCCTCAGGCTGCGGCTGCAGGCAGGAGAGGGACTGAGCCAGAGTGCCCGCGGGAGGCGCCTGATGGGCCGCCAGCAGGGTCAGGGGCCAGGTTCATCCACAGGACGCTCCCCCGGCGCACACGGCTCTGGTCTTCTTGTCCCCCTCCTGCTAGCGGTCAGAGTAAACCCCCTGCGGAGGCCCATCACCCCTGCCAGCCCCAGGTCCAGGCATGTGGGGAGGGCAGGGATCTCCCCATGCTCTTTCGTCCCCCAGACAAGGGTTAAAGCCCCAAAGCCTGGGACGCCTGGGCAGGCACAAACGGATGCCCTGTGCAGACCAGGACCCCGCCTGCCACCTGGAGGCCAGCGTTCCCACCTGCCAGCTGCCCCCACCCCCGGCTCCCGGAATAGCCTGTGGCCAGGGCAAGCCTGTGGTAAACAGCCCAGGAGCCTCCCCGGTGGGTCTCAGATGAGTCATCCTCTGAAAACACTGGGCTGTGGGTGCCGGCCCAAGGCGGCAGGCAGGGCCCTGTGGGCCTCCTTCCTGCTCGGCAGGCTGGACACAGGCTGGGCCGGGGGTGGGCCGGCTGAGCGGCCCACAGGGAGGGGCAAGCCAACGGGCAGGCTACGCTGCTCTCCTTTCTGCCTCGGGAAGGAGGGTCCTGGCCCCCCAGAACGTCCCCCAGGCACTGAGGCGGGACCTCGGTCACCCTGTGCCCGGCAGCCCTGCCCACCCCGCACGCACACACCCACTTCAGGGCACAGGGCTCCTCCCAGCCTGGCCCAGTTGCCTGGGCACCCCTTCCCGTGCCACTGGATTAGGCTCCAGGCCTGGTCCCACCGCCTCACACGACACCCACGAGGTGCTCACAGCTCCTCTTCGGCACAAAGGCCGCCACTTCCTTGCCCTTCCCTGTCCAGGCACCAGCTTTCTTGCTTGAAAAGATTAACTGTGCCCCCTGCCAGGCCTGCTGGCCTCTCCCTGCACCCCCAGGAGGTTGGCACAACAAAACGTTCACCCCCCTGAGGATGACGGTCTCACTGAGGCAGAATTCAAGGAACACCTGGCAGGTGGGGAACCAGGGGTCCTAAACGGGTAAGAGGCAGGGGCCTCGGCCCTGGATCAATCCCCGGGACCTCGCCTCTCTCCGCCTGAAACACTCCCCCTCTCTGGGACCCCCTTGCCCTCTGCCCAGCCCCGGCTTCCTGGGGTGCGCCCAGCCCTGCAGCCAGCACCTCCTCCAGTCCTTGCAGGGCAGCCACGGGGCCCAGGGCAGATTGCCTCCAAGAAGCCCATGGAGAAGTGGTCCAGTGGAGAAAGGGGCTTCCAACCAGGATCCTCGACAGACACAGGACCGGGCTGGGCCTTCCTGGGATGCCAGCCCCCCAGGCCTCCACGCTGCTGTTCCTTCCAGGCCAGGTTTCTACACAAATGTCATGTTCTCAGGGGCTATCCCTGCTAAACAACCATCTCCTCACCCGGAATGTGCGTTATTCACTCTCTGTGGTACCAGCTTGATCTTTCCATGTAATTCCTGGCACCGCTTGACTTAGTTGGCACTGACGTATTGGAGCGCCAGTCTTTGGAAGAAAGCAGCCCCCAGAACTGCCCCCGGTCTCGATCAAGACATTCAACCCTCCTGCGCCCTTCTTGAAGCAGCACCTGGCTCAGCCTCCGCAGGGACAGCACAGCAGAGGCCTAAGGGAGCTTCAGCCCCGCGCGTCCGTGAGCAGGGCTGCTTCCCGACTAGGCTACAGCCTTTGACCGTGTGGATCACAACACGCTGTGGAAAACTCTTAAAGAGAAGGGAGTACCAGAGCACCTGGCCTGCCTCCTGCGAAATCTGCAGGTGAAGAAGCAACAGTTAGAACTGGACCTGGAACAACAGACTGGTTCCAAATCGGGAAAGGAGTACGTCAAGGCCGTATACTGTCACCCTGCTTATTTAACTTCCATGCAGAGTACATCATGGGAAATGCCGGGCTAGATGAAGCACAAGCTGGAATCAAGATTGCTGGGAGAAATATCAATAACCTCAGAGATGCAGATGACACCACGTTAATAGTAGAAAGCAAAGAGGAACTAAAGTGTCTCTTGAGGAAGGTGAAAAGGAGAGTGAAAAAGCTGGCTTAAAACTCAACATTCAAAAAACTAGGACCATTGGCATCTGGTCCCATCACTTCATGGCAAGTAGACAGGGAAACAATGGAAACAGTGATAGACTTTATTTTCTTGGGCTCCAAAATCACTGTGGATGGTGACTGCAGCCATGAAATTAAAAGATACTTGCTCCTTGTAAGGAAAGCTATGAACAATCTAGATAGCATGTTAAAAATCAGAGACATCATTTTACCAATAAAAGTCCGTATAGTCAAAGTTATAGTTTTCCAATAGTCATGTGCAGATGTGAGAGTTGGACCATAAAGAAGGCTGAGCACTGAAGAGCTGATGTTTTCAAACTGTGGTGTTGGAGAAGACTCTTGAGAGTCCTTTGGACTGCAAGGAGTCAATCCTAAAGGAGATCAGTCCTGAATATTCATTGGAAGGACTGATGCTGAAGCTGAACTCCAATACTTTGGCCACCTGATGAGAAGAGTCGACTCACTGAAAGACCCTGATGCTCAGCAAAGTTGAGGGCAGGAGAAGCGGGTGACAGAGGGTGAGATGGTTTGATGACATCACTAACTCAATGGACATGAGTCTGAACAAATTCCGGGAGACAGTGACGGACAGGGAGGCCTGGTGTGCCGCAGCCCATGGGGTCGCAAAGAGTCAGGCAAGCCCGAGCGACAGAACAACGACAAAGTGCAAACCCGCCTGTGTGTGTGTGTCTGTGTGTGTCTGTGTCTGTGTGTGTCTGTGTGTGTGTGCGCCTGTGTCTGCGTGTGTGTGTCTGTGTGTGTGTGTGCCTCCCTGTGTGCGCGCGTGTGTGTGCGTGTATGTGTGTGTGTGTGCCTCCCTGTGTCTGCGTGTGTGTGTGTCTGTGTGTGTCTGTGTGCGTGTGCGTGCCTCTCTGTCTGCATGCGTGTGTGTGTGTGTGTGTGCGCCTCTCTGTGTCTGCGTGTGTGTGTGTCTGTAGTGTGTCTGTGTCTCTCTGTGTCTGCATGTGTGTGTGTGTGCCTCTCTGTGTGTGTGTGTGTCTGTGTGTGTGCCTCCCTGTGTCTGCATGTGTGTGTGTCTGCATGTGTGTGTGTGTGTCTGCATGTGTGTGTGTGTATCTACGTGTGTGTGTGCGTGCGTGTATGTGTGTGTGTGCCTCCCTGTGTCTGCGTGTGTGTGTGTCTGTGTGTGTGTGCGTGCCTCTCTGTCTGCATGCGTGTGTGTGTGTGTGTGTGCGCCTCTCTGTGTCTGCGTGTGTGTGTGTCTGTGTGTGTGTGCCTCCCTGTGTGCGCGCGTGTGTGTGCGTGTATGTGT